>JAODAL010012234.1:0-96279 GCA_025379985.1 Phyllomedusa bahiana
TTTGTATCTCGCACTCGTTGCGTTCGTGCCCTAATCTGCCTATGTGGAGGTTGTCATTTTTGGTCCTCTTGTGCCCGTATGGTCCTGTAGTAACCTCTGGGCTTGTGCCAACAGCCACCCCCGTACTCCTGTTGGCGAAACAGTGTACTAACGCCCAACAGGTAACCTGTTGCTGTCTGCTCTGATATCTTTACGATTCGGTGCCTTTAAACTGGGACTGTGACCTCTGTAATGTAACCGAACTCCACTCCTCTCCCATAAGTCTTGGGGGCCCCATTGTGCAACAATCATCCTAACATATTACCTTCTTTCATGTCTACCTAATATTTTGGACTTTCTCTGTCGACCACCTATAACAAATAGATTATGGCACCGGTTAAGCCGTCCTCCAAGGCATTAGAGAAACTAGACAAATACCGCAGGTCTGAATGTACCCTTAATCAGGACTCAGATCAACCTTCAGATATACTGACAGAACCTGCCTCAGAGGCCTCCAAATCAGAATCTTTAAATCCTGAAACCTTGAGTGTTCTCGCCGCCATACACACTTGCCAAACCACTCTGACCTTGCGTATTGAAGAAATCAAGGTGGACATATCCTTGCTAAGGCATGATGCACAAAAAACATGTGAACGAGTAACGGAGGTAGAACACAGAGTTAGTAATTTAGAGGATCAAACAACCTCCCCTGACTCACCGAGTTGAAGATGCCGAAAGACATATCTCAAGGCTCCATCAGCACCTGGATGACCAGGAGAATAGGCTGCGCAGGTGCAACTTACGCTTTGTCGGCCTCCCAGAGGGCTCGGAAAATCCTTCCCCTGAATCCTTCCTGGAAAATCTACTAATTTCCACGTTTGACAGGGACAAATTCTCTGTGATGTTTGCGGTGGAACGAGCCCACAGAATCCTGCCTAAACCTCCACGCACGTTCATTGCCAAACTTTTAAATTATAGAGATAGGGATGCTATCCTTAGGCTCACTAGGGAAAAGCTCTATACCTCTAGGTAATGCTAAAATCCTGGTTTACCCTGATTTCTCTATTGACATTCAAAAAAAAGAGAGCTTTATTTTCTACGACTAAGCAGAAACTTTGGGAGTGTAATATTAAGTATGCCATGCTGTACCCAGCAAAACTTAAATTCCTTTCAGACAACAAAACCTTCTTCTTCAACACCCCCAAGAGATCTTGGACTGGTTGGAGTCCTGGCCGTTGGCTAGGGGCTGTCCTCCTGGTCCGGCAGCTGAGGGAAATTGTGCTATCGTAATGGGGAGAGCCTTCCAAGGTCTCAGTTTATCATGATTCATGCATGCTTTAGTTAACTGCAGTGCCTTTTTTCCCTTCTTATCCCGCCTTCTACCCCCCCCTTTTAATTTTTTGTCTTTCTTATCCTCCCTGTCCTTTCCCTTTTATCCTTCCTTCCCCCTCTTCTAAATACATTTCTGTGCCAAGAGATGGTTATCCGTCTACTTATGCAAGGTGTTATCTGTCCGATAGGTCTGGAATATCTAGCACTAAATGTTAGGATGTGTTTTGTGCCTATATCTGTCCTCAGGGGACCCCTGGCTCCCTATACTGTTACCGCTTTTAGGTTACATGTTTATCCGCAGTTCTTATGTGTTGGGATTGTTTGGGGATCCAACACTTCGTACATGTTGTAACGAAGTAGGGTGGGAATCGGGTTTTGTTGGGGTTTTTATTGTCGGCCATCTGATGTATCCCCTTGTAAGGGACTTACCTTTTTGGTGCACTATTGTAGAAGGAAAGTTATCACGGCACTTCACCAAGGTAATGTAATAAAAACCTTACTTTATTAGGCAATTTGTCTCCATCATAAAAGGCATACGGGATACACGAGATCATGCCAAGCTTGACAGACCGGCAACAGCTGTTTCGCGTGTAGACACACGCTTCCTACTTTTTTTTTTTTTTTTTTTCTCGTTGCCGGAGGGACTTACCTTTTTGTCTATACTATGGTGTCGTCTTAGAGATTGTACAACGTCCCTTTGGGAACGCTGTTCATCATTGTCTTCCCATTTTTACAGTTACACAATGGCGAACAGCAAGATCTCATTACTAACATGGAATGTTCGGGGGCTAAATGACCGCATCAAGAGAGCGTTAGTCTTTAAATACTTGAAATCGCAAAAGTGTGACATAGTGTGTCTCCAAGAGACCCACATGATTCCCGATAAGCTACCACTGCTGGGTCGACCGTGGTTTGGGTGGGCATATCATTCAACTTTTACAAATTGTGCCAGGGGGGTTTCTATTCTCATCAGCCAGGCAGTACACTTCAATATCACTAGAGCAATAATAGACATGAACGGCAGATATGTAGTTTTAATATGCCATTTATTTCATGCCCCTTTCATTATCATAGGTGTCTTTCCCCCCCCCCACCCCCCATTTTCCCTTCTGAAATTTGTTAGGAACTTTTAGGGTTTAAATAGCCACATACCCATCTATGCCTATTTATTTTGGTTGGGCGGACTTAAAACTGCACTTGGATAGACATTTGGACAGAATGGTGCAAGATGGCACCTCCCGGTAAATCCTGGCCCCTCACCCCTTCAATCACTTCTGACTTTGATATCAGGGATGCATGGCGCACCTATCATCCAGTAACTCGTACATACTCCTTTTTTAAAACCCCCTCAATTTAATGCACTATCGCGTATAGACCTCATGCTGATACAAGCTCTCTCTCCCCACTGTCGCCTCAGTGAGGTCTTCTAGATCTATCTCAGACCACGCACCTGCTTGTTGACTCTTCAGCTGGACAACATAACCCCCCAAAGCAAATGGCGTCAAATCCATTCTGGCTGACAATCCCCCCGCCCAGCGACTACTTTACTTGACATGGGGGCATATTTTAGTGAAAATTCGGGATCACGTCAGTTGGGATAACTTGGATGCTTTTAGAGCAGTTGCTAGGAAGTTATGAAATACAGCAATTTAAAGACCCCCAAAAAGGTTTTGCGCCCCAGAGCTGGCAGTTGGCCAGGGATGTCTGGGAGGCAGTATTGCGCTACACAAGAGACCCTTCTAATGCCCACAGGGATGAGTGGTTGTGTAAAATCAGACTTTATCACACATCTTTGTACTCTAAAGCTATGTTCACATGGCTTAATTACGCCCCGCAAATAAGCCATGTGAACATAGCCTAAGGCCCAGAAAAAGGCCGCCTTTAGCAAGCAATCTTATTTTGAGCATGGGGAAAAATGTGGGAGGCTTTTGGCTTGTATGGCCCGAGGCACCAATGTACCCCCCCTTATTCCCGAACGGGGTCTCCCAGAGGGGACACGGACTCGAACCCCCGGGCCATCCTCAACCCCTTTCCACACTTACTATCTGAATCTATACCTTCTCATATAATGGCCACATCCTCAAGATAAATCATATTTGTCTGCCCTTGACCGTTAGTCCCTGTCTCCAGAGGACAGAGCCCTTCGGGGACATCCCCCCTTTCAGAGCAGGATAAATAGACTCTATCCAGTCATTTTCAACCCTCCAAGTCCCCGGGGAGTGATGGCCCTCCCATTGAATTTTACAGGGAATACCTGCATCCTTGCCACAAAAGTTGCTGGAGGTCTATCAGTTCTGCCCTTCTGGATGGGTTTTTGCCTGTATCTATGCGTGGGGCAATAGTTTGTTGTTCTTTTCCCAAACCCGAAAGGGGACCCCCTGCACTGCGACTCCAAACCCGCCCGATTTCACTCCTTCAAATGGGACATCAAGATATTACTAAATTTAACTTCCAAACGACTAAACAATGTTATCCTGTCTATAACACACCCAGACCAAACGGGCTTTATCCCCGGGGAAGTCAACCGCCCTAAAACTTGAGGCCCTGTACACAAATTTTAAACGGGCATTCATATGAGGTGGGATCCAGATTGTGGTCTCTCTGGATGCGGCCAAAGGTCTTCGATTTCGTTGAATGGTCATATTTGCTTCTTACCTTGGAGGGGTTTGGCTTTGGCCCAGCCTTTATAAATTGGGTGCAACTCTTGTACTCCGATCCTACCTCTAGGTTGAATGTTAATGGGTGGGTTTCTGTCCCCCTTTGCCCTATGCAGGGGGACTAGGCAGGGTTGTCCCCTGTCCCCCCTGCTTTTTGCTTTGGCAGTGGAACCTCTGGCAATTAGAATTAGGGCGCACTCTGAGATCATAGGCCTAGCGCGTCCCCCTATATGCAAAAAAATCTATATACAGATGACACTCTACTATATTTGTCGGACCCGCGGGAGTCGCTACATACTACCCTATTAGTCATTACGGAATTTGGGCTCTTTCTGGGCTAACGATAAATTGGTCCAAATCTAATATTCTCCCGATAGATATCTGTTCCCGCAGAGAGCGCAGTCATCTCCCCGCTGGCTTGGACATCCAGCATAACTCATCTAGGGTTGCGAGAACTAGGGCCGCCAGGAGTTTTTAAACCTTGAACCTTACCCCCCCTTTTTACATACCTACAGCCAGGGTAAATAGCTGGGTCAAACTTAGGTTTCCACCCGCGGCCCGATTAGTTTGGTAAAAATGGTTCTCCTGCCAAAATCTATAATTTTCAACAAGCCCCGTGTACTTTACCTACCCTTTTGTTGGATAGGATCAGAGGCACGTTACTTTCCTTGTGTGGCAGGACGGCGACACCACATAGCAGCCAGACATTTTACACCCCATGGGACAGGGGGACTGCATTCCCGATATTCAAGCTTATTTTTTAGCTGATCAGATGTCTCATCTTGCCAATGGGGTTCCCCAGAGAGCTGCGGGGCCAAACACTAATCATTTCTCCCTTTAACCGTAAATACCTCCACCCTTTTCACCTACTGTTTTGTGGCATTACTTGCTCCAGGGGTAATCTGGGTGATCATCCAATTCTACGGCAGGCGCTTCTTGTCTGGAGGAAGGTGCGCGCGCTAAACTACACGGGGGGTTTTGATCAATCCCCCACTTTGGTATAACATTTTAAAGGGGGCCCCGTTTAGAAAGGCCCCCCCCGATTTGGGAAAAAAACTCTAGGGGTATCGGGCACTTTTTCCCAAATCTTTTCCACCTCGGGTTTTTAAAACCATACCCAGATTTTTGGGAAAGGAAATTTTAAATTTTAACCCCCCCTTTCTTAAATTTTCCCCCCAACCGGGGGGGTTTAAGCAGGGGCCATAAATTTTCCCCCAGTTTGGCCCATTTCCGCAGGGAATTTTTTAAAATCAGTTCCACCGGGGTGGTTTTTAAATTTTAAATCAAAATAAATTTAAATCCCCGTTTTAAAATCCCCTAGTAAAGAAAGGCTTGTTTTAAATCATTGTTTTAAAAATCAAAGTTTCTACCAAAACTATTTTCTTGCTTATTTTAACATGCAAGTAGAGGGAAGTTTTTTAGAATCACTTTTTATTTTAAATTTTTTTTCTCCCCCATTTTAAGGGGTTAAACCCTTAATTTTTGGGAACACCACTTTTCTTTTTCCCTTTGGGAAGGAGAAAAAAATCCTGCCCTTTAATAACAATTTAAATAGTTTTAAATTCAATTTGAAACAAAAACCCAACTTTAACAGCATAAGTTATTTGCTTAAACAAACATCCTTTTGGGTTTAACAAATTTTTTGGGCTAAACAATAAAAAATATATTTATTTATTTTTTTTATTTATTTTTTTTTTTTTTTTTTAAGAAACTTAAAATGTCACCCCCACCCGGGACAAAAATTTAAAAACTTAAATACTACTGCCCCCCTGCTGTCCTCGGGTAGCTCCCCCTTGTCGTCATCTTAAACATCTTCTTCTTTGTTCCTATTCATAACCCTGGAAAAAAAAAAACAAGCTTTCCCTCTTTTTTTGGGGCCCCAAACCGGGATTTTTTTCCAATTTAGAATAAATTTAGCCCAAAAGGGGAAGAAAAAATTTTTTTTTAAAAAACCCCCTGCAGAAGAACCCAAAACTGCTTTTAAAAGGGGAAATCTTTATTTTTGAACAGTCAAAAAGGGTCCACCGCTTAATGACTTCCACACATTTTAAATTTTTGGGTGCCCTTTCCTTAAAAATCTTAAGCAGACTTTTAATTTCTTGAAGGGTTCCCCTTTTTAGCTCTAAAAGTTTAAATTATATTTGGGTTTTTAAAAGGGATGGATTTTTGTCGGGATACCCCATGCCCATAGCTAACCCCCTTTCCTCGCACTTGGGTTTTTTGACCCCGATTTTGGGGATATTGACAATTTTTGGGCCAAAAAAAAGAGCGGGAGTCAGGGGTTTTTTGTCCCATTCGTTTTTTTACTCCCTTGTAATTTAATTCTGTCCTTTTGGGTAGTTTCTTTTTTTTAAGTGTTCATTTCGGGTTTCCTTCAAAAAATTTCAAACCAATCCCAAAAAAAACAGCTTTTTTTTTCTGTATTTTGTTTAAAGTTTGGGAGAGAGGGGTTTCGGGAAGGGCCCCAGCATATGTTCAACATTTCTTTTAAAGGGCCCAATGTTGAGGTTTTTTGGCCGTGACAGTGCCATCTTTTTTAACCCTCGATTTTTCTTCACAAATTGTAAATCAGAATAGGGCCATTTTTTTGGAAAACCCTGCTAAAAAACGTCCACCCCCAGGAGTTTCCATCAAAAAAACTTTGTTTTGGGGGGAAGCGTTAGTTTTGGTTCCACCCACCCTTTTTCAGGGGCGCTGCAGCAAAATGATTATTACGGAAGTTTTTAAAGAAATTTTCAAAACAACTTACCTTTATTTGGGGGAACACTTAACCCTTTTGGCTAAGAGGTCCCAGCAAATGAGAAACCTGAAACCATAGGGTTATTAGCAGCTTTGTATTCCCCCCCTCCCTCTTCTTAAATCCCCTTCTCATCTTGGAAAACTTTTGCGGGCATTGTCATTTGACCAAACGGCGTACTGGGATTTTTTGAATTTTTTGTTCAAAATTCGTTAAAAAGTTTTTTACGGGGCCACTTCTTGTAAGTTTTTCTGCTGTGTGCTTTTTTCCTGACGTATCAGTTGTTTGTGAAAGGGAAGACTTTAAAACCTTCTTCTGTTTTTAAAAACCAAGCACATCCCAAAGGATCATTGGGGACTTTAACTCCCCCAAACAAATTTTAGGTTAAAAATTTTTAAACCCCCAGAGCTGTTGCATTTTTCTCCTTTCCCCTCTGTCATACACTGTTTTCCAGCATTTTCCCCTGCAACATAAAGCTTTGCGGGGGTGCACTGTACCCCCTGGTCCCCAGGGGACTAAAACCATATTAAAAAATTTGGGTTTTCTCGGGAAGGACGGAAAAAAGATTTTCGTTGCATAAATAAACGGGGAAATTTTTTTTTCACCCAAACAACTCTTTTTTTCCTTAATCTGCTAGTTCTTACAAAAACCCTTATTAAAGGGGGTTCCCAAAGGAGGAAAAAGGTTTTTTTTTTCCTTTTTGGGTAAATTTTTGTTTATGTGGCGGGGGTTGTTTTATGATGACTGTGCAAGGGAAGCACTATCCTGGTTTGGGATAACCTAAAACGAAGAACGGGAAAGGGATGGTGATCTTGGGGGTAAAAAATTTTTTTCCCAAAAAGAACCCCATAAAATTCCCCTAAAAACAAAAAAAGTCAATGCGGTTTTTTTATTTTTTATACAATTTTTTTGTTTAAAATTGTACAAACACATCACTCCCCCGGGCCCCAAAAAGGGAATATTTTTTTTTTTTCCCATCAAACGGGTCAAAATGACAGTTACAATGCAGTAAATAAAAAAAATAATTTTTCCCCACACATGACGTTCATTCTTTAAAATGGGAAATTCAAAAAAATTTTTTTTCCCCAACCTGAAGATCCGGGCCTTTTTCAGTTTTTGTTTTTTTTGGGGTCATCTTCATCACGCATTTCTCAGATGTTGCCTCTTTTCGGGCCCCCGGGGGCCTTTGGGGCATTTTGGGTTAAAATCTTTTGCATTTTGAAACGAAAGCCCTGCCTTAACCGATAGGCGAAGGAGTTTTCTTTAAAAAATATTCCCAAACTGGGGGCCCTCTTTTTTAGGGCCTGCCCCAAATTATAAGGAAAGAAATTAATAAACCTCGATCGAAACACACAAACAATCCAATTTTGCCCTTTTCTGGCTATGCTCAGTATTGTGCTCAAAGTTTCCCACTTTTTTCCATTTTCCCTTGCCCTGCCCCCCTTTCCCTCCCCCTTTTTCACACTTAAATTCACATTCTTCTTGTTTTGGGGCAGATCAAATTCCACCCAAAAAAACAGAAACTTTTTTTGTCAAAATTTGGATTTTGGCACGGGAAGGGGGTTTTTTCGGGTATTCATGGTTTTGTAGAAAAAATGGGTTTAAAGGGCTTTTCCCCTCAACTTTTTCATTTTTTTAACTTTTTGCTGTGAAAAGGGGCGGGGGCCCCTCTGGGGAAATTCGAATTCAGTTTTGAGAACTGCTTACTTAAACGGGGCGCCGTATAAAATGGGGAGAAAAACCCGCCCACAAAAAAACCCTACAAAACCTCGGGAAGAGCAGGGCAAAGGGGAATTTTTTAACACATATACAAGCCTTTTTTTCCTACGGGAATTTAAACAACTAAACTTTTTTCTCATAAAAGGGAAAATTTTTGGGGTTTGTAAAATATTTTCCTAAAAAAAGCAGTTTTTAATTTAAAAAAAAAATTTTGTTTAAAAAATAAAAAAAAATTAAAAAATTTTTTTAAAAAAAAAAAAAACAACAAAAAAAAACCATTAAATTTTTATCCCCCCTGGTGCCCACTTGTCCCCACGCATGGCTTCTCTTTCCCCCCCTCCCACCCAAACATTTTGTATCCTGTTTTTTTATGCTCTTCTTTCACCCAAGGTCTGGGGGGGGGGTCCTTGGGGTGTTCTTCGATAAAGATGGGAGACCAACATGGGGCCCCCTGACAACTTCCGGGGAAATGTGGTAACCTTTACCTAGAACATGTGTCCTCAAACTACAATGACAGGGTTGGAAACCCCCTGTTTTAAAATTTTCCACAGGTCATATTATTCCAACCCCTAGACTTAAATAAATTTCAAACTTGGGGAAAGCAGGAAAAATGCCCCCAAAAAGCCGCCTGACTTCTGGGAAAACCCTTTTTTCCACCTCCTTTTGGGCACGTTTTCCCCCGGGTGTTGGGGTTTTTGGGGGTCAGTTTGGGCCCGGGTTTTTAAAAGGGTTTCTATGGGGTGCCCGGTGTTTTACTCACTCCTAAAGGTCAGTTTTATTTGGACCCTTTCCCCCCAAAGTCCCTTGACTCCGAATACCAGCACTGAGTTTGGGGGGGTTGGGGGAAAACCTGCTTTTTTTTTGCAAAAAGGGTATTTTCCCAAATCCTGGGTTGGCCTCTAAAACCTCCCCCGATAGGGGAAAGGGGAAAAATTAATTTAAAAAGCTCCCTACCCGGGAAACCCAAAAATGGGGTGTTTCGACACAGGGAAAATTTCCCACAAGTTTGCCCAAAAATTTTGGGGGGGTTTGGGTAAATGGGCCCCTGGGGACGTTGCGAGGTTTGTCAAACCTTGTCATACAAGGGGCCCTCCAAAAAACCCTTAGCACAGTGTATGGTATTTAGTAATTTTTTGCAACCTCAAAAAGATCCTGTTGGGGGAATTTCTGGTTCCCCCTTTTTTATAATTAGTGGTCCCCCAACATTGGGGGCACGGGGGCCAATTTTAAAGGGGTGACTGTTTTTTCCATATAATTTTTTTTTTGGGTTTAAACACAACCCGACCACCAATAAAAGAAAGCTAACTATCTACTTGGGTTTTTTTTTTTTTTTTTTATGGCTGACCTTTTTGCTCCCCGGGATTGGTTGGGAGGGGTTTTGTAAATTTTTTGTTTTCCTCCTGTAATTTTTTAATTCAGGGTTTTTTTACTACTTTGAAATTTAAAATCTCATTAACCCTTTTTGCAAATTACAAGGATTTAAAACCGGGTTCAATGTCACATTATGTAATTTAAATTTTTTATTTTTAAAAATTTTTTTTATTTACATGCGGAGGGATGATTTTGGGACTATGCCCTTTTTTTTTTTTTTTTCTTTGGGGGGGCAAAATTTAAAACCTGACAATTTCCCCCAATAAAGGTTTTTCTTGTGATTTTTAAAAAAAAAAAAACTCTGAGTCTGTCGAACTTCCTGTGGGACAGGTTTCTGCTGCGGAAGGAGGGGCCCGGGGGGCCAAATTTTTTTCTTCTTTAATGAATTTTCCCCTTTGTCAAAATGACAGGGCCTTTTTCCCCAATTAAAGGGATTTAAATTTTTTTTTCATTATTACCCTGTAGTTTTTCCATTTAAATATTTTTTTTTTTTAAAAAGGGGTAAACCCCTTTTTAAATTTGGGCCCCCCTGCCCTTTTAATTTTTTACACAGTTTTATTGATTAATTAAAGCAGGCCGGGCCAGTAAAATCCCATGTTCACTGACATATTAGGTGAATCTTTTGGAAGGGCCCAACGCATTTTCTAAAATGATTCAAAAATGAAAAATATTTTTTTGTTTTGAATAATTTTTTAGAGATTTTTTTAAGAGCTTTTTCCCCCCATCACATTAGGGTTCCCCAAAACTGCAAACCGCTTCTATCAAAACCCCAAACCAACCACAGACAAAAAAAAGAGATTGCAACACACACATTGCTCTTCCCCCATTTCCCCCGTTAATGGAAACTCTGGAAAACTAGAAATGAACTGGGGCATTTTTTCCCTTTCTGTGGCCCCTTAAAAGCTGCAAAAAAGCCAAACCTGCAGATGAGGAAGTAATGACATGGGGAAAACCGCTTTAATATTTAATTTGGGGGTTCCAAATGTTTTAAAAAACCCCCTTTAAAGGGCCCCCCTCCAGTTTTGGGGTTTCCCCAACACGCCATAATTTTTTTTAAACTGCCTTTCATTTTATGTTATAACTTTTGAAAACTTTTACATATCCCCTGTTTATTCAGAGAGTGTTTTCTCGTGACACATTGTACTTTAAGTTAGAAAAAATTTTGGGTCCATACAAACCTTGTTTGTTTGTGTAAAAAAATCAAAAATTTTATGAAAAATTTTGGAAAAAATTGTCATTTTCAAAGTTCAAAAAATTTCTGCCGCAAGACAGATAATTTTCACCAAAAAATTTGTTTTTAACTAGCCCACCAAAATTTTTCTACTGAAGGGTTTGGGATTTATTTTTTTTAAAAAGTCCTTTATTTTTTTTAAAAGACATTAAGGGGGTTAGAAAATTTTTGTAGTCATTTCCACATTTTCAAGAAAATTTCAATAAACATTTTTTTTGGGGCCTGACCAATTTTGATTTTGGATTTTGGGGGCCTGTATGGTAGATACCCCCGTAAATGGTTCATCTAAGAAACTATACCCCTTAAACTATTTACAACAGTATTCAGGAAGTTTGTTAACCCTTTAGATATTTCACAGAAATTAGAGCAAAGTGGAGGTGAAATTTCAAAATTTCCCTTTTTTTGCATATTTTAAATTTTTATCCATTATTCACTGGAACACGGTAGATGTGACCATGGAAATGTAGCTTAATATTGATTCCCCAGATTCTGCCGCTTTCAGAGATGTCCCATATGTGGCCCTAGTGTGCTGTTTGGCTCAACCACAAGCCTCGGAGTAGGAGGAGCAACTACTGGACATTGGGGTCTCATTTTCAATACGATTTTATTTAGGCGTCGTTATAGGTTACAACTTAATAGACACCTCAAAAAGACCCCGACCCGAAACGACAACCCCTAAGGAATATATCCAGGTGTACAGTGAGTATATCGGCCCCACAGGTGTTTATTTTAGCATTAGACTATGAAAATTAAAAAAAAAATTTTTTCCAACAATTTGCAATTTTAGCTTAAAATGTTTCATTTTTACAAAGAATCCTGGAAACAAAGCCCCCCAAATTCTGTTACACAATTTCTTCCAAGTTCAGAAATACCCTACATGTGGGTGTAAATTGCTTTTTGGGCACATTGCAGGGCGTACAAGGGAGGGAGCGCTATTTGGCTTTTGGAATGCAGATTTTGGGAGGTGCCAGGTTTAATTTACAATGCCCCCAAAGTACCAGAACAGGTGAAACCATCCAGAAGTCGCCCCATTTTGGATTCAACACCCCTCATGGATCTCATCTACGGGTGTATTGTGCATTTTGGGCGCACAGGTTTTCCATAGTTTTTTTTTTTGTTTTTTTAGCATTGGCCTATGAAACTGGGGAAAAAAACGCAATTCTGTCATTGTTTTTTGGATTTAATTTTACTGCCTTCACCGAATGGTATAAATTACATCATAACTTTACTATGGGAGTCGGTATAATTACAATGATATAAATTTTATATAGCTTTTTATGTTTTATTACTTTTACACAATAGAAATGTGTTTATAAAAAACTGCGCTTTTATGTCGTCATAGTCTGAGAGCCATAACTTTTTTATTTTGCTGTGTACGGAGCTGTGTAGGGACTTGTTTTTTGTTTGATGACTTGACGTTTTTATTGGTACCATTATAGGGTTCATATGACTCTTTGATCATTTTTAATTAAGGTTTTTGTGAAGTATTTTGAACAAAATATAGCAATCCTGGTAGTGTTTTATTTTTTACAGTGGTCACCGTACGGTATAAATGACAAGCTAGCTTTTCTCAGTAGGTCGATACAATCACAGTGATACCTTATTTGTAAACTTTTTTTATGTTTTACTGCTTTTACACAATAAAAACACTTTTATTCAAACAGGAAAACACGTTTTTGCATCACCATAGTCTGAGAGCCGTAACTTTTTTATTTTTCTGTATACAGAGATGAGTAGGGGGTTGTTTTTTGCGGGAGTATTTGACGTTTTTATTGGTATCATTTTTGGAGGGACAAGGCTTTTTAATCACTTATAAATCCATTTTTTGGAAGGCAGGTTGAAGAAAATACTTAAAACCTAGTAGCGTTTTTTTATTTTCATATTCAAAAGGCTTTTATTAAGAGAAAAGTAAACATTTACGCAGCTTACATGTCAGTCAAGGTGAGAAAAATATAAGTGGTAGAACACATCAAAACCTCACAAGTAATTGGTCAACAATAAGTTATGTAGTACATAAGCCCTAGGTTGTTACAAGGAGAAACTGCAATATGAACCTAAAAAGCAAGGCAATTAGGTTTCTCAATTCTTATACCAGAAGAAGGTTCCACAACAATGGAGATTCCAGAGGGCAGAGAGAAAACGTAAACAACCTCCAAAAAAACCAAAAAACCACATGCTCCTGCCAGCCGGCAAGGCATCGAGGGGGAGTGGAAGGTTGCTCCCCCGGTGGGGAATATCCATTGCTCCTATCTTGCAAAAAAGGAGGGCTTTTGTGCATAGCAAGACTTGACCCTTATTCCAAACTTTGTGCAAATACTATATGTATACATGTAAAGCATAGAGGTAGCAATAAATCAAACTTCCAAAAACATTTGAGAAGTAAAAGGAGGTACAACGCCAATATCAGAGTAGGCCATAGCAACCAGAACACTAGCAGCAGCCGCCGAGTTCTGCAATGAGTAAAGTAGAGTGGCGCGAATTACACCCCCCATCCATCCTCCACCCCCCCCCCCCCCCCAGAAAGAAAGGGGGAGAAGAGGAGGGGAAGAATCCTGAGTGACCTCAGGGCCCTATAATAACCCTTTTACACAAAGGTGCGTACACGAAGACTACATGAAAGATGGACATATACGACAAATGGTCTACTGAGTCAGTAACACAACACTCCCACTCAGATAGGACAAACAAATAAGGCCCACACAAAAAGAGAGAAAAAAAAGGGGGGGGGAGGGGGAGAAGGAACTAGTTCAGAAAATGAATAGCATATCGCTACTCAGGAAGTGGCAGAGTTATAAGGGGGAGTCCTTGAAGGACATCCAGCTGAACCATATTCTGCGGAACCGGTGTGAGTGTTTTTTTATTTTTAACAGCGCTCAACGTGCAGTATCCCTGACAAGTTTTATTCTGTGGGTCGATGCGATTATGGCAATACCAGTTTATATAGTTTTTTCTTTATGTTGAAGTGCTATAAAAAAGTGTTTTTATTGTGTAAAACAATATCTATGCATCGCTATCTTCTGAGAGCCATTTATTTTTCCATATACAGAGCTTTGTAAGTGCTTTTTTTTTTGCGGGATGACCAACGTTTTAACTGACATCACTTTGGTGTTTATATGAGCTTTTGATCGCTTTTTATTCTATTTTATGTGCTGCAGGATTAACAAAAATCACAATTCTGTGACTGTTTATTTTTTACGTGTTGTGTCACCGTGTGGGTTAATTAATATGACAGATTTATAGAGTAGGTCATTATGCACGCGGCGATACCAAATATGGGTACTTTTATTTTTTTATTTTTTTAATTGTTTTATTGAATTCCAATGTAAAATGTAAAACATACAATAAAAGGTACAAAACAGTAATTCCAGCAGACCCAGACTCAGGAGAAAAAGGTTACCAAGAGTGTAGCATTGGAAAACAAAATAACATTTTCTTATTTTTATTACTGACTAAGTATAACTAAGAATAGTACCAGAAATTTGCATCTCGTGTTATATAAACTGGTTTCAATGATGATTTACCAGTAGATACCTCTGGAACCATAACAAACACATCAGAAGAATAAAGTGTAAAATGGTGTACCTTACTCCTAGACTGATGCTTAATGTGGCTGACAATTATAGGACAGGCATTTTCTAATCGCTCTCAGATTCCCTCTCGCCGCGCGTTCTCTCCCCCTCCTCCCTCCTCCCCGCTCCCCTCTTACAGATGCCCTCTTAGGTATAACAGAGCTGCAACTTTTGGGTCGAATCAAAAGATAGCCTATTATCTAATGCAGGTTAATGGTACAAAAAAGGCACAACACCCATATGTATTAGGTTAGAGCTTGTGAGTCGAACCGCCTTAACATTAAACTGAGTAGCTGCGGCAGGTACTGAAAGAAGTAGAATTATCCAAGAGTTTCAAGGATTGATCCCTAATCAAGGTGGTATCAGAGTATCACCGACCAGTTCTCTAGATAAGTACCATGTAGAGGATCCAAAACATGTAGCTAATTTAGTTATGTCTAGCAAAAGGGTTTCTATGTACTGTCCCCAGAGATTAAAGAATTTTTGGCCCTACGCTCCTTATGCTGAGCCGCCTCCACCCAGTCCAACTGAAACAAAAAGAAGAGTTTTTCCTGAAATAATCCTGCAGTGGGTCCCGACGGTTGGATCCATACCTGAAGGATCGCTTTATGTGCAGCAGCAGCTATCACATGCAGCATTCGGCGCTCCATTCGACCAATAACGTGTTTCGTCAGTATGTCCAAACAGAGCCAATGCTACAGTGTTCGAAAGAGTTGGAACCAGTTGCCGTTTTATAAATTAAGAAAACTCCTCACAATATTGCCCAATTATCAGGCATGTCCACAGAAAGTGGTACAAGTCGGCTGCAGGGGAGGCGCACTTAAAACACTTGTCTTTTGGGTATTTGCCCATTTTGTATCCTTTGATGGGGGTGAGGTAAGCATTGTGCATAATTTTAAGATACATTTTAATGTATTTGGCTGAGGGAAGAAATTGTGCGCGTCCTCCAGAGTCGACAGGATCACCTCCGGTGTCTGGGCAGGATTCCTAGACTCCCAGTGGGAGAGGCTCGTTTTAGCCTGACCGTAGTCTAAGTCCTCTAAAACAGTGGTCCCCAACCTTTTTTCCACCAGGGACCGGTTTGATACACGACAATTTTTCCGCGGCCCAGTGGGGGGCGGAGTTATGGAAGAGGTTGGATGTTTAGAATCACACACACACACAAAAAAAACCCAATAAAGTGTATACTGTGTCATTTAGGGATATCATATGGGGTAACCAGTATTTTATAACTGGAGACTGATTGTCAGCTCTGTGGGTCAGCATTATACATGTATATAATATACATATGTAATCAACTCTGTCATTATATATGCCCCCTGTAATAAATAAATATAGCCCCCCTGTAATAAATAAATATAGCCCCCCTGTAGTGATAATAGATAGCTGCCCCAGTAGTGATAATGCATTGATAGCTGCCCCAGTAGTGATAATGCATTGATAGCTGCCCCAGTAGTAATGATGCATTGATAGCTGCCCCAGTAGTAATGATGCATAGATGGCTGCCCAGTAGTAATGATACATAGATAGCTGCCCCAGTAGTAATGATACATAGATAGCTGCCCCAGTAGTGATAATGCATAGATAGCTGCCCCAGTAGTAATGATACATACATAGCTGCCCCAGTAGTGATAATACATACATAGCTGCCCCAGTAGTAATGATACATACATAGCTGCCCCAGTAGTAATGATACATACATAGCTGCCCCAGTAGTGATAATGATACATACATAGCTGCCCCAGTAGTGATAATGATACATACATAGCTGCCCCAGTAGTAATGATACATACATAGCTGCCCCAGTAGTGATAATGATACATACATAGCTGCCCCAGTAGTGATAATGATACATAGATAGCTGCCCCAGTAGTGATAATGATACATAGATGGCTGCCCCAGTAGTGATAATGATGCATGGATAGCTGCCCCAGTAGTGATAATGCATAGATAGCTGCCCCAGTAGTAATGATACATAGCTGCCCCAGTAATAATGATACATAGATAGCTGCCCCAGTAGTAATGATACATAGCTGCCCCAGTAGTGATAGTGATACATACATAGCTGCCCCAGTAGTGATAGTGATACATACATAGCTGCCCCAGTAGTGATAGTGATACATACATAGCTGCCCCAGTAGTGATAGTGATACATACATAGCTGCCCCAGTAGTGATACATAGATAGCTGCCCCAGTAGTGATAGTGATACATAGCCAGGCCCGGACTGCAGATCTGGCAAGCCGGGCATTTGCCAGAGGGGCCGGGCTGTTTGCTCACACAGGTGCAGTCTTGCTTATAATCACTGCACTTCCTGTGAAGCCCCGCCCCTCTCACACATGGCCACTTCAGCAGGACATTAGGAGACTGCAAGGACCTGTACTGGGCTGTCAGTAGGACAGCACTGAGTCACCTGCAGGAAGAGGGGCCGCTGTTCTAACTGTATTCACTCCCTGCTCTCCCATGGTGCAGAACTCGGCTCCCTGTCCCGCAAGGCCCCGCCCCCTTCCTCACTCTCAGCCCCGTGCTGCATGGAAGAGAGGCCACCGATCTGGGACCAGAGAGAGACCTCTGCAGCCGATGGCAGTGTGCAGGGAGCACAGCAGAGAGGACACCTGTCACTGCAGCAGCTCAGTGTCTGCCAGCTTCAAGGAGGTTAAGTATATGGAGCTGGTCAAGTGTTACTGGTAAGGGCTGCCTTCACTTCTGCGTTGTTGTCCCCACTCCCTCTTTATGTGTGTGCTCCCTTTCCCTCCTCTCCTCCTGGTGCCCCCTCCATTCATGTCTATGTGCTTCCATCCATCCCTTCAGGTGTCCCCTCCATTCATGTCTCTGTGCTTCCCTCCATCCCTTCAGGTGCTCTCCCCCACATATACTTCTCCCCTCCCCCCATCATGTTTGTGATTTTTTTTTTTTTTTTTAAATAAAATGCGGAGTTGGCGGCTGCACAGTATTTGTGCAGCTGTGAGAGTGATTACTGCATACAAGGCGCTCAATAAGTGTTGTATACAGATCAAGTGTTTTCTGGGTCTTGGGGTATGTGTGCTCTCGTCTCAGGTTGTGTGAGCAGCAACACGTTGGGTGCTTTAGAAGAATGTGTTGGCCAGCGTGTACTTCTAAAACGCTGACTGCCAGCCCCCATAGACTTTCACTCTCCCTGTCGCATAAACGCTGGGAAGCAGTGACATGTCAATTGTTTTCCCCGCCACATATTGTACGTCAAGGAAAACGTCAAGTATTCATCGCTCTCAAAGAGAGCTCTGAATTAACGTAATTGAAAGCGCATTTTGGGCATATTGCAGTGCAATTATGTACTGAAATACGCCCTGCAGTGTGCTGTGGAATACACCATAAAATCATAGCGCTCCATGAATGAATGAGTGCTACGGTATATTATACTGCCAAGACTTTGGCAGCGATGTTGGTATGGAGCGCGTTTAAGAGGTGAGGGGGTATATATATATATATATATATATATATATCTATATATATATATCTGTCTGAGGGTGATTTTGTATAGAAAAAGTTTTGTATCGCCGGTATGATATCAAATCTGCAGCATCCTTCCTGAAATCTGTGTGTTGTGGCGTTCCTCTGTTATTCCTCTTGGCCTACACCTTTTTAAGATGAAGCTCAGCCCCCATTTAAATTATGTTTCAGGACTTTGAAAGGTCTCCTGATGTATGCTGCCTGGCATCAAAGCACAGTCAGAACAAACATCACAACTGTCATCCCTTTTGGACTTTGTTTCTATGTTATGTCAGTCTATGCTTCATGTGCTGGGGGTCGACCAATCTTCTGTGTCCAGCACATAAAGTATATACTAATGTGAACTAGAGCAAATGTAACCTAAAATGACCTGAATGATTTTAGCTATAGAGCTACAGCTGCAGTACAAAGCCATGCACTGAGTTACATGCGGTGGTCACTCAGGAGTTAAAACAAGTCATTAGTGGTGCAGAAGGTCTCAGTGTAGCCCCAGGGTAAGGGGACCTCACGCGGCTGATTTTGATGCTGTTTCTGGGGCGGATTCAGCGCTGAACCTGTCTTATAATCGGCGTGTAATCCATTTTACATGGTTTCCTATAGTAAATTGGCATCGCTGATTTTCCTCAGTGCTACCTTCAGCAATGGTAAAGAATTGACACGCCAATACTTGAGGTGGACTCTGAGACCTCACATTGTGTAGGAGGCTGAAAATGGGCATCAAATCCTTGTCTTACAGGCACAAATTATCCATCCAATTCATCATGTGAACATGTCCTAAGGACAGTGCAGCGACAGTGATGTGGGCGCTGCAGCTTTGGTTTTTACATTTAACAGTTTTCTGAGTAAATCTGGTGTTCACCAGCAAATTTGTGCAGCTATTTAACAGTCAATTCAAAATTGTTGTATACTACCGTAAAAACTCCCTTGTAATAGGATGTGATCCTAACAGACTGATATCATCAGCGACGACTGGACACTGTTAAGCTATGTTCACACGGCTTACTTGCGGGGCGTAATTACGCCCCGCAATTACACCGTGTGGGCGGGAGCGGGGGGCGGCACCTCGCCGGCCCATAGACTTTCATTACCAGCGGTGCGTATACGCCGCTAGTACATGACCTGTCACTTATCTCCCCCCGCGGCGGATTCGCTGAGCGGGGAGAGGAGACATAATCCATAGTTCTCTATGAGAACTGTGGATTACCGTAATGACTGGGACGTATTCCAGCCGTAATTCACGCACTCCGACGTGTAATTATGGTCTGAAATATGTCCCATTTTCAGCCGTGTGAACATAGCCTTACTGTGTAGGAACATAGGCATTTAACAAGGGGAGAGGTAACATCATTCATTTCCAGGAGGAATAACAGAGGAATAGTGCAATATTAAATTTAATAAGAGAAGATTTTTGAGAATTGTTGTTTCAGGGGGGAAAAATAGCATTTTCTAGTATTTAACTACTATGTGGTATGGTCACTACATGCTGCTATTATTGATTATGTTGGTGCATAGTGGTAGCCTACATTTGTCTTGGCTAAAAGAGCAAATGTGCCCCCAGTCCTTGACCATATGATTAGGTGTTAAATTAATAATCTATCTTATGCTGGTTTCTTATGTAATATAAGTGAATTTTACATATTTAAAAAGTGTGATAAAGTAAAGCAGAATCCATCACGACACATTGTTTTGCAATGGGGGCGTTTTTTCATGAGGGCTGGTGAGGTTTATGTGCCAGGGCTGCTTTTTGGTCCCAGTCCGGCCCTGTAGATAGCTGCTCCAGTAGTGATTTTGATAGATACCTGTCCCAGTAGTAATGACACATAGATGGCTGCCCCAGTAGTAATGACACATAGATAGCTGCCCCAGTAGTGATATTAATAGATAGATAGCTGCCCTCCCCCAGTAATAATGATAGATAGCTGCCCTCCCCCAGCAATAGTGATAGATAGCTGCCCTCCCCCAGTAATAATGAGATAGCTGCCCCCCCCCCAGTAATAATTATTAAAGATAGCTGCCCCCCCCCCCTCCACCCCCCTCAGTAATAATGATAGATAGCTGCCCCAATAGGCTGCCAGGGCAATAAAAAAAAAAAAAAAGTAATAAGTCACTCACCTTTCCCGGATCCTCGGCCGAGCTCCTCCTCCCAGCAGCGAGCGGCGCGGGGGGTGTGACGTCACTGTGCATCACACTCCCTGCGCTGCTCATCGCTGTAGATGTGGCCCGCGCTGCGGACCTGCAGGGGATGCGCTGAGGCCTGGTGCCGGTCCGAGGACCGGCAGTTGGGGACCCCTGCTCTAAAAGATACCCATAAATGCTAGATAGATGTGATTTCCTCGTGACAGGAGTGATCAGGATCCGATCAAAGTCAATCAGAGTCCCAATCTTTTTTCTGACATGTCCGCTATCACTCTGTGTAAATAGTTTAATTGCAAGTGATTGAAAAATGGCAACTGTATTGTTGGATATAGTTGTTGCAGCTCCAGTATCCTGAGAGGTCTCCTTGCATTGGGGTTAACAAAGTGATGTATAAAAGACCCTATGGAGGCCCCCTCCTGGAAACACGGGTTCTGCAAGGTAGAGCGTGTTAGTGACTGTTCAGGGTGCAATTGTTTTAACTGTCTAATCTTGCGCCATGTTCTCCAGATAATGGCATAAGGAGTAAATTTTCTTTTACGGAAGGTGGTAAGCTGCTATAAGGAGAGTGGAGAAAGTTAATCAGAGAGATGCCTGGGCAGAACGCCTGATCTAAGTGACAGTTGGTGAAAATGTTGGTATTTTGTGCCCAGTCAGTGATAAGACTCCCCAGTGCCGCTAGATTGTACAATTTTATATGAGGTAGGCTCAGGCCTCCATTTAATTTACGCTGAGATAAAATGTAGGTTGAGCAACGAGCTCCTTTTATTCCAGATAAATAACCTATAATGTTTCAGAATTAGTTTTTCATCTTTTGATTTTGAGGTATATATGTAACATATGGAAGATGTACAGCAGGCGCGGAAATTCTATCATTTTTAACAGGTTGCATCTGTCCATAAAGGAGAGCGGAAGTTTGGCCCAACCCTTTAGCGTCGAGTTTGTCCAAATATTTGCTAATATTTTCTGAGTAGATATTATGTGGATGTCGAGATAGCCAGATACCCAGGTACTTCAAAGAGGTCGTGCACCATTTAATTGGGAATGAAGCTGACCAGGGCGGTCTGGCCGGGCCTTTCAGAAGTAAACCTTCGCTTTTGTCCACATTAATAGTATAGCCCATCAAACTGCCTGCCATCTGTATGTCTGATAATATGGGCGGCAGCGATGTCTCCGGGTCAGACACAAACCGCAACAGGTCATCCGCATATGCTGACACCTTCAGCTCCTTTCCAGGGGCTCGAATTCCTTTATAAATAGGGGATTGTGAAATATGGTAAAGCAAGGGGTCTAAAGCTAAATTAAAGAGGAGGGGGGATAACGGACATCCCTGTTTTGTGCCTCTAAATAAATCTATAGTCGAGGAAATGCAGCTGTTGACAAGAAGACAGGTCGAAGAGTTAGACTGTATGTGATCCAAAAAGCTAGAAAACAAGTCTCCAAACCCTCTTCTTGCCAAGGTGGCATCTAAGTATGGCCAGGAAACCTTATCGAAGGCCTTTTCGGTGTCAATACTTAGACGCATAGAGACCGGGTGACCCCCTCCTTAGCCAAAGACATCGCCGCCACTGCCATCCTCACGCCCTTTGTCTGTTAGAGACAAAACCATTCTGAGAGGGGTGAATCAGGTGGGGGAGAATTTACTGCAATCTACAAGCTATGATTTTTGCTAGACTTTTGTAATCTTGGTTTAACAAAGAGATTGGGCGGTATGAGCCCAGACGTGCAGGGTCCTTATTTGGTTTGGGTAGTAAAATGGTTCGGGAATCAAAAAAGGTATCTGCAATTGCGGAATTTAAATATGTCGTTATAAAGTTTTGTTAGGAGGGACAAAAGTTCAGTTTTTAGTATTTTGTAAAACTCCCCCGAGTAACCGTCGGGTCCTGGGGTTTTACCATTTGCAAGCTGTGTAACGGCCTATCTCATCTCATCCTCCGAGATCTCCTTTTCGAGGAAATCATGTTGATCTGGGGATAAATTCGGCATCTGAATGTTATCAAGGAAAGTAGAGACTTTAGATGAATCCTATGGTTCAGCGCTTTAAAGAGATTTCATAAAAAGCAGTAAAGGCCTTTTCAATGTCTTCTGATTTGGTAAGAAGAGCATTTGTAGTGGATGACTTAATTGAAGCAATAGGGCGCCTCAGCTGCCAAGGTTTAGTCAACCCTGCTAGTAACTTACCAGCCCTGTTTCTCCACGGATAAAATTTATTTTGTTGTATTTGAATATGTGATTGGGCAGAGCCCTGGAGAAAGGTGTTTAATAGTGTCTGGGCCTCAATAAACTTCTTTTTAGAGTCTGAGGTGCCTAAGGAGGAATGCTCATCCTGTGCTGTCACTAGATTAGTATGTAGTTCCTGAAATTTTTTTCGTTGGGCTGAGCGTTGTAGTGAGGCATAGCCAATAATATGTCCTCGCATCACCGCTTTAGCAGTGAGCCACATCAGGGATGTGTCTTGTGCCTGAGGTTGATTGTCTTTCATAAATTGGGCCCAATGAACTTTTAAAACGTTTCTAAAGTCACCTGAATCAGATGAGTAATTTGGAAACCGCCATATACCGGGATCAGTGGTCTGCTCAGAGGTTCTGAGTGAGACCTCAATGGGTGCGTGATTAGAGATCACGATCGGGTGAATGCGGGAACATACTACCGCCGGGTAGAGCGTCGAGGCAAGCAGGGCTATATCTATGCGCGAAAAGGAGTCATGAGCCTGGGAGTGGAAAGTGTATTGTCTGGTGGATGGGTTGGTCACTCGCCAGTGGTCAAACAGTCCCAATTTCTCTGACAAGTCTTTGAAAGACGGGTGTATCCGGTCACTCTCACCTCTACTGCCTAATCTATCTAGATTAGCTGTGGGCGCTAGATTAAAGTCCCCCATAAATACTAAGTTAGGGTGCAGCCTAGACAAAATGAAGGTCAATATGTCTGAGAAAAATTCCGCGTTTGGGGCATAAATGTTAACAAGCGTATAGGTTTTTTGTGCAATGACAACCTGGTTATAAATGTATCTGCCCTCTAGGTCTAGATATTGCTCCCCTGTTTTCTGAACCAGACCTCTCCTGAAGTAAACTGCAACTCCTCGTGACTTAGATATGTAGTTGGCTACAACTGGGGGGTCTAGCCAAGGGGCCAGAATAGGCACGTAGTGTTCTAATTTCCAATGGGTTTCCTGTATGAAAATGTCAGCTTTCAATCTTCTTTTTTTTTTTTTTCCAACATGTTTTTATTGAATAATTTTTTGAAAAGGTAAAACATCAATTACAAACCAATGGGGGACAAATACATTGAAATAATCAGTTCCTCTCCCCTGTAGGACATAGTCACCACTTTAGCGATAAAGGTAAGAGAGAATGAGAGGAGGATGCCATGTCAATGGCTACATAATAACAAAAGTTACCACACTTAATCATCGGATATTGCTTGGGGGTGGTCGGTACAGCTAGTGATTTGAAAAGGAATTGTATATTAGCGATAACTTTTGACATATGTGGTTCGTACATAAGAAAAGCATAGATTACAATACATCTCAAAGATGGGCAAGTGGTTTCGAACTTCGGAGTAGAAGCAAGGTGGGGAGGGAAGATAGATTGAGTATCACCCAGCCATGCGATTCCACGGGTTTCCCCGGCCATGGTTTTAGCAGGTGGAATTTTGTTTTTGGGTCTATGAGTGCTACTTAAGAACGGAGGCAAGTGCCAAGAGCTAGGTGGTCGCACCCCGGGGTGACACTGTTAAGTTTGGGGAGAGTACCATTGTTCCACAAGAGAAGAGAAGTGAGGGGAGAGTGGGGAAGCGTTTGGCACACCCGCGAGAGAATGAGAGACCCACCGTCACTTTTGCATTTTGACAGCACCACAGTACTAAAGGGCGAAATGTCACCAGTTAGGGTCGTCTCCTACGATTTGGTATTCCAAGTACCAAGTGGTGAGGCTAAAGCATTGTTTGAGTTTTGAACGAATATGAGCCAGGAGTAGAACAATAAAATTGTTCCATAATTAATAAAATTGTTTGCCTTTTTGTTCTTTGTAAAGAGAGGTGTCGACCCAGTCTGTCCGGAATAGATGGGATAATTTATCTAAGAACAATTTATGTGCTGGTGGAGAAGGGTGGATCCAGCAGTGCAGAATGGATTTTCTTGCAGCTGCTGATATATAGTATAGTAGTTTCTTTTGGTATCCAAGGAGGCTGGGGGACCGGGCAGGGAGGATGCCGAATATGTACCAATCGGGAGAGTCAGGGCAAAAGGGGAGCAGGTGTGTAGTCACAAAAGAGCGTACCCGGGACCAGAATGTTTTGATGGAGGGGCATGACCACAGGCAATGCAAAAGATCAGCATGTGGAGTAAGGCATTTGGGACATGCGTGTGAGGGAGAGATACCCATTACCCATGTGTGGGGATATGTATGTCCTGTGGGCAATACAGGAATGCAAGTTCCCAGTAGGACATAGAGGGAATAAATTTTGTTGCCATTGTTAGAGATGCAAGGATGTCTTCTGAAGAGATGGAATCAATCAATTGCGGCCACATAGAAAGCCCTTGTTGTCTGGTAGTATAGTCTAAGGGGGAGCGAAGTGAATTGTAGTATCGTGTGATTTGGCCTTTTGCCTTATGGGCGGGTAATGTTAGTGTTGTTATAGGGTCAGCCCAGTCCCGAAATGTTTGATGACTTCTTGTATGTAACTGCAGGCTTGCAGGAAATAAAACGGGTGGTCACCGATGGAGGGGTATTTCATTTTGGCTTCATTAAAGAGGATAGGTTTCTTGGTAGTTGAATCTAGGAGGTCACCAATTCTGTTTATCCCACCCTGCCACCACAAGTGGAATCTACCCTGTGCTCGCCCACCCTGGAAGGATGGATTCCCTATGAAGGGAAGCAAAAGGGAGTGCCTAGGATTGAGTCCTTGAAGCTGTCTCGCCTTGGTCCATGTCTTCCAGGCTGTGATTATAAGAGGGTTTGATTTGAGGTGCGTTGGGATATCTGAAAGTGGTAGATGTAATAAGCTAGTTAGGGAGATGTCAGGTGTTAGTTGTTGATCTATTTTGGTATTGGTGTAAATTGAGGTGTTGAGCAGCCAGTCCCCTATGATCCTGAGCTGAGTTGCTAAGTTATAAAGCTGGAGCTGTGGAAAATTAATACCTCCATTCTTTTTGTGTTTGCAAAGAACCCTCAGGGCGATCCGGGGTCTACGGCTATTCCATATAAATCTTTGAAAGCAGGAGTTGATCCGTCTCTGGTCTCTAGGTGTAAGATAGAGAGGGAGTGATTGAAGAATGTATAAGAGTTTGGGGAATATGATCAGTTTGATTATATTGGCTCTTCCTAATGGGGAGAGTGTAAGATTTTTCCAGGTGTTGAAATGGGGCTTCAAGGGAACAAATAAATGGTTTTATGTTTGCTGAGTAAAGGGAGCTTGCTTTTTTTGGTAATTTGTACCCTTAGATACATGAGAGAGTCAGTTTGCCATTTAAATGGGTAGTTTGTCGTCCAGGGGGGTGCTGGCCTACCCTTTAGATGGAGAGCCTCAGATTTGTGTTCGTTCACCTTGAAACCCGACAATTCTCCGTATTTTTGGATATCAGCCAGAATATCTGGCAGGCTGTCGGCTGGATTGGAGATGTATAGTAATATGTCATCTGCAAATGCAGTCAGTTTGACTTCCTGGGAGCCTAAACTGATGCCATTGAATGGAGTCAGTCTCAAGGTGACGAATAAGGGGGTCTATCGAGAGGTTGAAGAGCAGGGGCGAGAGCGGGCATCCCTGGCGCGTACCTCTCTGAATTGGGTTTGGTTTAGAGTTAAAGCTATTCACTGTGAGGGCAGTTGTGGAATGGGTCTGACAGTGGTGTAGAAAGTGGAGAAATGTGCTCCCGAAGCCGCGATGGCGCAAAGTGGTATTGAGAAATTTCCATGAAACTGAGCCGAAAGCCTTTTCGGCATCTAGACTCAGTAGTAGAGAGAGAGGTCGTTTGCGGTCATAGGATTGGGTTGTGGCTGCTATCGCTGTGCGTATGCCCACAGTAGAATGTTTGTCCTGTTAAAAGCCTAGTTGTGAAGGTGTTAAGAGAGGGCCCACGATTGTCTGTAGCCTATCTGCTAAGATTTTGGTTAAAATTTTGTAATCCTGGTTGAGGAGGGATATGGGGCGGTATGACTCAGGTGACTTGGGGTCCCTTCGCGGCTTCGGGAGAAGTATGGTTCTTGATTCGTGGAAGTCTGTAGGGTTTATGTGGCCCTTGTATACTGCGTTTAAGTATGTGGTTAGAGGGCTAATAATGCTGGGCTTTAAAAGATTATAATATTCCGAGGGCAAGCCGTCCGGACCCGGCGTTTTGGGGTGAGGGAGGCGAGCAAGCACTTGACTGACTTCTGTTTCCGTAATGTCGGCATCTAGAGTTAGCCTATCCTCTGAAGGCAGGTAAGGCAGATCCACGCTATTTAGAAGAGACCAGGTGCCTGCGGAGTCATAAGGACGTTCTCTATAGAAGTCTGAGAAGTACTGGGTAAAAATGCGCTGAATATGCATGGGTTCTGTGGTAATTGTTTGAGTGGTTGGGTCCTGTAAGTTTAAGATGTATGCTTTGGCCTGGCTCGGCTTCCTGCCTTTGCTAGTAGGGATCCGATCTTATTGCCCCATCTGAAGTATCTATTTTTTTTGGGATTCCATTCCCCATTTGGCTTGTCCCTGCAAGAAGCTTTCTAGTAGTGATTTGGTGGAGGAATATTTGTCCTTGTTTTCCTGGGTGGGTGTAGTTAGATATTCACGATGGGCTAGTGTGAGGACTGCATTGAGATTAGTGAATTTTTGTACGTGTTTCCCTTCTTTTAAAAGCTAGGTATGAGATCACATGTCCCTGCATCACGGATTTTGATGCTGGCCAGTAGGTGCCAGTGTCATCTATATGTTCTATATTGTCATCTTGGAAATTGGACCAGTGTGTTGTGAGATAGTTTTTAAAGTCCTCCGAGTGGATCAAATAGGAGGGAAACTTCCAGTTGAGGGAGCGTGGGATTGCAGTTCGGTCAGTTAAATCGAATGTTACTGGGGCGTGGTCAGAAATTAAGATGTTTTCTATAGTGGCCCTTTGTATAGAGTGGAAGCTTTGCACTGGTGTGAGGAAGAAGTCGATTCTAGAATGACTGTTATGTACCGCCGAGCGGAATGTGTAGTCCCTGGCAGAAAGGTTTTGTGTGCGCCAATGATCGCATAGAGAGAAATGATTCATGAGGGATAAGACCACCGAGGCTGCTGGTAGGTCCTGGGAGGTTGAGGTTGATCTATCCAGGTCTGGTTGCAGAGTCATGTTGAAGTCTCCTCCCACAATAAGTGTGTGTAATTGTTTTCCTAGCCAGAAATTGAATAGGGATGAATAGGGATGAATAGGATGTATATGAATAGGGATGTATAGGGATGAACTAAATGTGGAGAAAACAGAACTCCTCATCTTTCCACCATCCAACTCTACCCCTGCCCCTGATCTCTCTATTACAGTCAACGGCTCTACACTTTCACCGGTCCCACAAGTCCGCTGTCTTGGGGTAATCCTAGACTCTGCTTTATCTTTCAAACCACACATCCAAACCCTCACCTCTGCCTGCCGCCTCCACCTGAAAAACATCTCTCGCATCCGCTCGTTCCTCGGCTATGACACTACAAAAATGCTGGTCCATGCCCTTGTCATCTCCCGCCTAGACTACTGCAACATCCTTCTCAGTGGCCTCCCAGCTAGCACCCTCGCTCCCCTTCAATCCATCCTTAACTCTGCTGCCCGTCTTATCCACCTCTCTCCTCGCTACTCCTCTGCCTCTCCCCTCTGCCCCTTCACTGGCTTCCCATTGCCCAGCGAATTCATTTCAAGCTACTAACCATGACCTACAAGGCTCTCCATGACCTCTCCCCTCCATACATCTCTGCCCTAATTTCCAAATATCTCCCCCCACGCACTCTCCGCTCCTCACAGAACCTTCTCCTCTGCTCTCCCCTTATCAGCTCCTCACACAACCGTCTCCAAGACTTCTCCCGTGCTTCACCCACACTCTGGAACTCACTGCCCCAACACATCAGACTCTCCTCCACTTTCACCAGCTTCAAAAACAACCTGAAAACCCAGTTCTTCAGGCTTGCCTATAACCTTCACTAAACTTGTCACTACTTCCTCCACAGACATGTCTGCCCCTCACCTCCTGTCTCTTTCCCCCTCCTTGTAGATTGTAAGCCCTCGCGGGTAGGGTCCTCTCTCCCTCTGTCGTGCCAATTGTCATTATCCCTTATCACTGTACTCGTTTGACTTATGTTATGTATGTAACCCCCTCGAATGTACAGCGCCCTGGAATCAATGGCGCTTTAAAATAAATAATAATAATAGAAATCAGCATTGGGGTGATTAGGGGCGTAGATGTTTAGGAGGGAGTAGCGCATGTTATGTATGGTAACATCCAGATATAGAAATCGTCCCGATGGATCTGCATGTGTGTCGTGGATTACTGGGGAGAGAGTGTTGTGAAATAAAATCGCCACCCCGCGTGATTTTGAGGAGTAAGAGGCTGTGTGGCAACTGTCCAGCCAGGATGCCTTCAGAAAGCCCTGATCCCCCTGTCTCCAATGTGTTTCTTGGAGAAAGGCTATGTGTGCCCCCAGCCTCCTTAGGTGAGTTAGTATCTTCTTGTGTTTAATTGGTGTATTCAGCCCTGCCACATTTCATGTGACAAAGCGGAGAGGTGTGTTAGTATGTGGGTGGGCTGTCAATGTGGAGATGGTTGTACTCATCCTATTCCGGATGGCGGTGGTCGTGGGTGTCTTGGTCGTAGATCAGTGAAAGAGGGTCCCCTGTCCCAGCGAGCAGCGGACATCCTCGATGTAGGTCTCTCCAGGCAGCCAAACGCCCCCCCCCCCCCCCACCACCACTCCCCCCAGGAGGGTGAGCAAGAATCCCGGGTAAAAGGGTCAACTAAGGGAGGGAAAAAAAAAAGGACAAAAGTAAACAGCAGATATTGCAAAGAGAACATATCAACATTCGAGGGGGGTCAGGCCAGTGTGGCTTTTATGTCTGGACACGAAGTTCAGTCTGGTTCATACGGGAATATGCGTCGACGGGCTCCGTCAGGCTTGTCGAATATGCTGGTTTTGCCATCGGTGGTCACCCGTAACCGAGTAGGATAGCGAAGTAGAAAGCGGACAGTGCGCTCGTAGAGTAGGCGGCATATAGGGGTGAAAGCTTTTCGCTTTAAGGTTACGGCTGCTGAGAAATCTTGGAATATTAGAATAGTATTTCCATCTACGGTGAGGGAGCGCTGGCTGCGGTAGGCTTTCAGCACCATCGCCTTCACAGTCCAGTTAGCGTATCTTGCTATGACTTGGCGCGGTCTGCCGTCTCTCTCCCTCCGGGGTGGACCCAATCGATGTGCTCTTCAATGTAGAGGGGATCTTGCGGTAGATCTATTTTCAGAGCTGATGCTAGATCTTTGGCTAGGTAAAGGGGGAGCGCTTCTGCTGGCACTGTTTCAGGTATCCCGACGAAGCGCAGGTTGTTGTGGCGCTCACGGTTTTCGAGATCCTCCAGTTTGTCACGGAGGATGATGGAGGCGTTTTGGTTTTGTGAGATGTCATGCTCAGCAGAGGTAATGGTGGATTCGCAGGGGGCAATTCTTGTTTAAAGGTCTACGATTTTCTGGGCGTTGGTAGTTATCTGCGCTAGGGCGGCATTGACAGATGATTGGATCATGCCGATTTGCTTGTCGAAGTATGGTGTCATGAGGCGAATGACTTCCTGCGCCAGAGAAATTGCCTGTTCGTTTTCTGATACTTGGGAGATTGCTGGGCTGGTTGGGGGAGATAGATTGGGTGGTGTGATGTCATCAGTGCTTAGGAGGGTCTGTGATCCGTCCGCAGCTGTGGGCTTGAGGGTATTAGATTTCGGCATTGCTTTATCCTTTAGCGCCTGTCCTCTAGTTAGGACCGTTGGAGATGAAGGCAGAATTTGGGTGGTTTTCTTTTGTCGCTGTGTTAATGGAGCGTAGGGGTTGTGTAGAAATTTGTCCATTATGCGCCAGAGGAGAGAGAGAGATGGCAGCCGGTGAATATGTTAGACACTAGGCCCCCCCGTGGTTGATCTTCATCCCCTCATGGGAGGAGGAGAACAGGAAGGTACGTCCAGTATGCGAGGCTGTAGTGAGTGGGTTTATGCCAGCCTTTAGGGTGATGAATCACTGAGAAGTGTTGAGCTTCAGACAGGTTGAGAATTTGGGAGCCGGGTGTTTGAGGTGTCCGCAGGGTGTCCTTGTACTGCAGTGCCCTGGTGGTGGGGTAATTTTGAGGTTACAGACACGTCGATCTTGTGTGGGCGAATAAAGAGGGATCCGTTTGGGTGCAAGCCTAGGTTGTTTATTTATTTTCCTGGCAGTGAGAAAGCCGGTAGGAGAGGTCAGAGGTAGCAGGTCACAGTTCTCTAGTACAGGGATACTGGAGACCGGTAGGTGTAGATGTAATGAGTAGATTCTGCCACAAGATGTCCCTGTTGAGCAGGGATGATGCAGGTTTAATCAGGACTGGTGCTTGGTGCCACAGTAATACGCTGGTCCACTAGGTGTCACTGCAGGCTAGGAGGAGGTCGATGATGAAGCTGGTGGTGAAGTAGGATTGAGGTAAGACGGTGGGATCTCTTTAAGATGGTGGCGGTTCCCGCCAAAATAACGGTTTGGGGCAGGTAAAATGGAGGCAATTCCCGCCTAGAACAGAAGATGTCCTTAGGGGTATTATAACTTTTTCAGCCTGAGATGGCCCCAAAATCTGATACTGGAGGCCAGGAGGAAGTGCGAGAATTTAATGGACAGAGTTATGGGTCTTAATCCGTGGTCGTGAAGAGGCTGCTGACAACCTCTAGGTCTGCCCCGGGGGCCCGGTAGTCACACTCCTCACTCTCGGGCGTTGGTGGCAGTTGGGCTAGCAAGAGCAGTCACGGGATCGGCAGTTGTGAGTGCGGTCTCAAGTTGGAGCAGCGGATCCTGCTATCGGCAGTCGCTTGGTAGTTGGAGCCAGGCCGCCAGGTCGGTGGCTCCGTTATATGAGGCGGCTGAGTAGGCGTGCGGAGGTGGTCGGCCCCACGGTATAGACAGCGGCGAGATGCGGGACGTTGGGTGCCGCGCCTGGAGACAGCTGACGGCAAGCAGAGCCTCAGGCTGATGCGGTCTGTTCCGCGTTCTACCCCGCGGCTTTGGGAGTTTTGTGCGGCGGTTCACCGCGGATCGCTCTGCGGTATGGGGTGCCTTGTGGGGCAGCTGATGCAACTGTGAGCGGCGGAGAGTGCGCCTTCTGCCCGCGGAGCTTGGGGACCGTCGCGCGCCCCCGGCTCACCCGAGGGGTGTACTCACAGAGGGCTGGCTTATGGCGTGCAAGCTGGGTCCCGAGCAGGCAGGGTCAGGAGTCGTCCCGGATCTGCTGGCGGCGGGAGGAATGCCAACTCTGCCAAAAGCGGGAGAGTTGGCATGTATGGCCACACGGCGTAATTGCGGGACGTAATTACGTCCCGCAGTTAGGCCGTGTGAACATAGCCTAAGGGTTAACTTGTGACTGTGGAGCAGTGAGGTGAACTGTGCAGACGAGCTGGGATGTTCCACTATAGAGCTGACTGCTGTTTATCAAGACTTGCTGTTAGTTAGAGGGAGATCTGTTACTGTGTCTCTGTGGTGGGTAGCGGTTTACACGTGTCCCAGGCTTATTCCCTCCGTTGGGGCCAGACAGTCAGAGGAACTAGCGTCTCAAGGGCTGTGCCCGCAGAGCCCAAGAGCAGATGGTGAGGGGGCTGGGGTTGTTAGTGGTGGCAGCCACAGTTCCTCCGCTCCTCCAGCACTCGCCTCAGTACAGAGGCACCACGATTCCCTCAGTCCAGGATTGCCACTCTTCTGTGAGCACAGCAGGCTGCTGTCGGCCAGCGAGCAGAGATGGTGGTGTTGCCTGCTTGCAGACAGGTCCCTGCACTTGTGATCTCTCCGCTGTGTCCAGCAACGGCACTCCACTGGCTCCGATGTGGGAGCTGGGGGGGCAGCCCCTGCAATGCTGTGAATGCCTTTATGTGCTCCCGGCCGCCGAGGAGCGGCTATAGAGATGGGAGTGCTGTACTCCGAGTGCCACACCTAGGTGTGTAGCTGCTGTCCGTGCGCCTCCAACGCAGCCGGAGATCCGGAAGAGGCACCTGGCAGGGGTATCAACTAGGCCTCAGCTTGCTGGCCTCACGCGGTGCTCCTCACCGCTGCAGACTCCCGAGGAATTGGAAAATGGCCCCTCAGTCAGGTGCACCAACAATTCCTGTAGTCCCAGCAGGGTTTTGATGACTGTGGGGATTCAGATGGCAGAGGAATCCCTCAGATGTGGGTGCCGCCAACAGGAGCCGTTCTAAAAAGCGGCCATGCGCGATGCCCCGCCACCGGAAGTCATCCTTTTATTTATTTTTGATCTTTTGGGGGGCGATTGGCGTTTGTAAAGGGGAAAAGGGCGATGTACATGTTTTTATTTTATTTTTCGTGATTGTTTTACGGTTTTTCACTTTTTTTTTTTTTTTTTTTTTTTTTTTTTTTTTACTTTTTCACCTTTTTATTTTACTTTTCCCCATAGGGAAAATCATTTTTGTATAGAAATCAATACACCTTATTGCTGTGTATTGGTCTCTATGGCAACTGTCATGGCCGGGCATGGTGACGTTACAGACAGCCCAGAAGGCATTCTGTACCTTCCGGGCTTTCTGTCAGCACACAGCAGCCGCAGGATTGTGCATGATCGTGCGGCTGCTAGCGCCGACAGACGCAGGAAGAGATCAGACACGATAATTAAAGGGTTAATCGCCCAAAACCCCCCTTGGAGTGATTTCCGGTCGGGGTTGATGCTGCGGGATGTCAACTGTAATATACAGCTGACATACCACAGTGATCGTGCGAACTCTGCTTTAGAGTTCGCACGATGTCCAGGACGTATGCATACGTCCAGTTGCGTTAACCCCCAAACGACCTGGACGTATGCATGCAGAAAAGCCACAGTATAATGCATGGGGAGATTGCATAAATGTAAAAATATGCTACAATTGCATACAGAAGGGTGCCAAAAATACAGATGTGTGGTACACTATGCTGGCTTACAACCTATTAGTGACACCCATACTATTATATTAGGCGGGCTGCCCAGCACTTTCTGGGTGTCCAACACAAAATACAGATACCCTCTGCTCACCAGCCATTCTTAGCTTTTCTGCATGCTGGTGTGAACAGGTACTAAGTTAGTGTGCATTTTTTTTATCATCTAATTTTTCCACTAGTAGTGGGGTGTGTGAGCTGCTGCTCAGCAATTAGTTGCACCTGTTAATTTTTCCCAGATAGCATATGGGCAAGAGTTGCCTGCTACTGGGTTCAGTCTAGTCCAGCCATTGAGCTGTGAATATGGCCCATAAATTGTAAATAGTGTTTTTTGAGTAAGTTATGTCCCATTTTTGTATGTGCTTTTTCTGTAAGGCTACATCCACACAACGAAATCCACGAGGATTCCGACTCGAAATACTCCTCCAAAACTGAAAGTAAACCATCCCGATTGACATCAATAGAAAATACGCGTTATAGTTCATACAATTTGTATTTTTTGACCAGTATTTTGACGTTTAAAAGCTTAGAACATGTTCAGTCTTTGACCAGTTTTTGCATGGAAATTTACTATTGATGTCAATAGAGATGGCTAAAAATGTTGTGTGAAACGTGCGTTAAACACATGCATGTGGTTTTTCTTCTCATTCAAGTGAACTTTTATTAAGAAAATCGGTAAAAGTACAAGGTGTAAAAGAAGGCACACATAGGTAAAGCAATACAGTAATCGTGCAACACATTTGTAGGAAAAGATAATTGGCGTCTTGTATATCCATGACTGAATAGCATAAGCAAACAAGGTCAACAGTAAGCTCAATGCCAGATGAGGGGTCGGAAAAGAAAGAAAGGGAGGGAGTGAGGGGGGGGGGTTGGAAAGGGTAGTACCGGACCAAGGCAGAGCATCCGGACACGAACGAGCTGTAGGAGGCCAAGTAGTTGAGAGAAAAAACTAGTTGCTTGGTACTTATGGACGTGCTGACGATCAGTGGAGGGACCACCCCCCCAGGGATAAGGGAGCGCCCAGTCCCAACAGGGAGGACACCCACCCCCACCCGATCCTCTCAACAAGTACATATATGCTGCCGACTTTTTAGAGCAAGAAGAGAAAAAGATGTAACCCCATGTATAGGCCTTGCAATATAAGCAAAAGAAAGGAATCGGTAAGAGCGAATAAAACCAAAAACAAGGCCCAGCGGCTGGCTCACCATCCACAACGTGTCCCTCGCAGAAACCCATGAGGAAGTTCCATTACCATAACCGATCCCCCTCGCATCCCGCAAGGTCCTCCCCGCCATCTCCCAGGAATGTAACTCACGAGCACAGTAAGTAGTGATCTGAATTACAAAACGCAATCCAGTCTCCCCATGTCTGCAAGTACTGGCTATAACGTGATGGAGAATCTGTCCTGAACTTCCAGACGCTGGATAACATGGACCCCGCAGCCAATCTGTTATGGACGGGCTTGTAGTGGACAACCAGAGTCTAGGAATGACTATTTTAGCAGCAAGAAGTAAAATGATGAGAAGATGTGATTTAAGAAAAGCAGTAGGCAACGGGATGTCGAACAGGAGTACTGATGCAGGGCAGTTCTGGATTGCGATCCCCGTGACTTTGTAGATTATACTAAGTACCCCACTCCAGAAAGGCTGCAGAGAACGACAACCCCACCAGATGTGTGTCATGGTACCCTTCTCCTTCTTACACCGCCAACAGGTCGCCGGGGTAGATGGAGAGAACAGGTTGAGTAACGCTGGGACGCGGTACCATCTCGTTATAATTTTATAATTGAGCTCGTGGGCCCTGGAAGATACCGAGGATCTATGGGTCAGTTGGAATGCTTTAGACCAGTCATTCTCTGTAAGGGTCATGTTGAGCTCCTTTTCCCAACTACTTTGAAAAGGCAACCGGGCAGAGGCTCTGGAATTGAGTTTTAGTTTGTACAGACCTGATATGACTCGCCTCTCAGAATACCTTCCAAGGCACCACAGCTCAAAGGTGAATAGGGGTACTTGTGGCATGTACAGTTTTTTCCAGCTGGAGTAGAAGCTGCGTAGCTGATAATAGTGGAGCCTAGCAAAGTGTGTCGCATTTGCATTACCAACCAATTCTTCATACTCCTTCAAGGCCCCAGAGGTAAGTATCTGATCAAGAACTGAAGCGATGGCTCCAGTCCCCAAAAGACGGGAGAGGGCTGTGGCGAGCGATTCGGGGACTTCAGGGTTGCCCAGAAGTGGAGTACACAGACCTCCATCCCGAAACAGTCCCAATTTCGCAACGTATGACCTGAATACCAGGATCGAGGTCTGTGCAACCAGAGGAACCTGGGCCAGCGAGTCCCTTGACAGCACCAAGGGCGGGAGCCAGGGCAGTGGCAGGGTATCCATACAAGTGGGATTCGAGGTGCACCTAAAGTTTATGGTTTCTCCCTCCGAAAGCATCCAGGGTCCTTGCTGCCACCGCGGCCAAATAGTAGGCTTGGAAGTCCGGCAATGCAAGTCCTCCTTCAACCTTCGGACGCGCCAGGGTGGCCTCCGCTATTCTTGGCCTACCCCGTGCCCAGACGAATTGGGATACTAATTTACGTAGCGTCTTAAAAAAGGTCCTGGGGAGTACTATGGGGATTGCTTGAAAAAGGTATAACAAGCGCGGGAGTACATTCATCTTTAAGATATTTATGCGACCTAGCCACGAAAACGCTTTTTTTTTTTTTCCCCCATTTTAAAAGATCTTGTTTAATCTTGGCTAACAGGGGAGTGAAGTTTAAGTCAAGAACAGTATCAGGGTTTGAGGGTATACTGACCCCAAGTATCTAAATGCGGTGTCCTCCCAAGAGAAGGGAAAGGTAGCCCTCATATGGGACAGGGTGCTCTGTGGAATGTGAAAGCTGAGAGCAGAGCTCTTTGCCATATTAATCTTATGGTTGGAAAAGAGACTGTATTCCTCAATTGCCTCCAGCGCTGCCGGGAGAGAGGAGACGGGGTCCCCTAGATAGAGGAGCAAGTCATCTGCAAATGCCGAACACTTAAATTGATAATTGCCAATCCGGATCCCCTGCACCCGAGAGTCGCTGCGCAATTCCCGCAACAGGTGCTCCATGGCCAGGATGTAGAGCATGAGGGAGAGGGGACATCCCTGTCTGGTGCCATTTCCAATTGTCAGGGGGGCGGACAACATCCCATTCACCCTGACCTGGGCTTGGGGGGAAGAATACAAGGCCATTACCCTCCCTCGCATCACCGGGCCCAGACCCAAAGACTCCAACATCCCACCCAGGAAAGGCCTATCGAAGGCCTTTTCCGCATCAAGTGACAGGAAGAGGCACCGGATCTTGCGTGAACGAGCGTGATGCATCAAAGAGAAGGTTTTAAGCGTATTGTCTCTCCCCTCCCTGGAGGGCACGAATCCCACCTGATCCTGGTGAATATCAGTGAGCAATGGATTAAGTCGATTTGCCAGTAGTTTGGCGAAAATTTTCGCGTCAGTATTGATTAGCGATATAGGGCAATAATTCTGGCATTGTGCTGTGTCCTTGCCCTCCTTTGGGATCACCACGATGTGGGCTCGTAGAAAGGCTGGATCAAAAGGTGTCCCCACAGATGCCACATTAAACGTCCGGAGTAGGGGGCAAGCCAGCTCGGTTTTAAGAACCCTATAGAATAAGGCCGTGTAGCCGTCTGGGCCCGGGCTCTTGCCAGCAGGCAGCGACTGTATAGCCACCATCAGCTCTTCCTCTGAAAAAGAGAGGCGAGAGACTCAGCAGGGAGGGGGGTGGGGGAGAGCTGTTCGAGCCAGGTAGTCACGCATTGCAGCCCCAGGAACATCAGGAGGGGGGAGGTTGTGAAGCCCAGAGTAATAGTCATGAAAGACCTTCAATATATCCTCTGTGAGGTGAGCGACCCTTCCCTCTGAGGTTTTGATAGAGGGGACATAAAGTGCGGCCCTTTTATCCCTGAGTGCGCGGGCTAAAGATTTACCCGGTTTGTTGCTCAAGGCATAAAAGGAACTGGCACACATTTGTCGATACTTCTTGTGCTCCATGAGCTGGAGGATGTCATGTCGTGTCTGGATAATTGCCCTTAAGTCCTCATCCAGGCCCAAGGCTTTATGCTTGGCCTCCATGGAAGCAAGTCGCATCAAGCGAGATTGCAGTTTGGCCGCAGCCTCGTTCTTGAGACGAGCGCCATGTTTAATTAGTACTCCTCTAAGGGAGCATTTCAGTGCCTCCCATTGAATTTGAGGAGGGGTGGTATCGGAGGAGTGGGCCGAGAGAACGAAGTCTATCGAGCGCTGAAGATCAGATAGACAAAGAGAGTCTGAGAGGAGCGTTTCATTCAGCTTCCAGGAGAAAGAGGGCCTATGGTAGTGTGGGAAGGCCAAATCACAATGAACAGGGGCGTGGTCAGAATGGAGAGCATTGCCCACTGAGGCTGATGCCACATATCGTAGCAGCGAATGTTGTGGCAGGATTTTAGTCTATTACGTGTATTAGGAATTTGTGGGGAAAAGAAATATAAAGTATAATCCCTGTCTGCGGGTGTAATAGACGCCACACATCCACCCGCTGCTATCATGGAGCAGCTTCTTGATTTTATTAAGAGTACGATAGGCCACTGTGGAACGCCAGGGTGAGGTGTCTAGAAGAGGGGTTTAAGGCCAAATTCATATCACACCCCCCCCACCCCCCAGCACGATTTGTCCCTGAGCACAGCTAAGAAGGGCATCTAATATCTTGTTTAAAAAGGTCAGCTGACCCGTATTTGGTGCATATATGTTAGCCAGTGTGTACACCTGACCCTGAAGGCTAACTTTGACAAAGAGAGCCCTAGCATCTTTATCCCGATATGTATCCAGGATCATGATAGGGAGCGGTTTATGAAAAAATATGACCACCCCCTAGACCTTAGACGAAGGATGACTGTTATGGCAACAGCCAAGGAAATACCTGTTAGGATAGGACTGTAGCTGCGAGGAGAGGAGGTGGGTTTCCTGAAGAAATACAATGTGGGACTTCTGTTTCTGAAGGTGATATAGGGTTTGCAATCTTTTTTCGGGGGAATATTCGCCATTTGTATATCTATCAGAGAAGCGGAAGAAAGCACCCCCCGATACTACAAAGCACGTGCACTCGGTTCGCCAGCCGCTGAGCCAAAAAGGAACAATCCATAAACAGTAAACGGTCAAAAAGAAAAGCCCAACTAACAAAGGCCGGATAACTAAAGTAGGCAGATAGCTAACTGCAATAGCCATTTGGCAATTCAAAATGGCCCATCTAAACGGGAGATCCGCCACTAAAGTAGCAGAGACCAAAGAAGGAAAAAAAAAAGAAGCAGGCAGTAACTTATACAAGTAAAGAGGGTTACCACACCGCTAAAAATCTGCAGTGTGCAAACCTCGAGTCACAGGAAGACAGTTCTTTGATAAAGGCGTCCCGCCCCGGCAAGCCCCCCAAGGCAGCATGCGAATGTGAAAGGGGAAAACTTCTTGAGATACAGGCAGGGAGATGAGCCAAGGGGGGAAACCCCGAGAGAGACTGCCCCCACCAGTTACCGGGACCAAAGTGTCTAAGGTACCCATGACACAAGACCCCACACAACAGTCGAGGGAGAAGACTTCAAGGGACCCTCGACCCCTGATGCGTGTCGGGGGATATGCCACAAGCCCCGCAGTCCAAGCTTCCAGACAGAATCATGGAGGCAAAAGAAAAAAAAATAATAATTTCGCCCCATGTGGGCGCCGATAACGGGTTAGAGCCGTCACCTACGGGAACTTCACTATCAGGCAAGTCCATTAAGTCCATTCGAGAAACTGGTAGCCGACCAGATGTAAGGTGATCTAATGACACAGTCACAAGACCTAAGGTCCTCAATGGTGAGTCCTCGCCCTCGACGGTTGGCTATCCAGGCTGTCCCGGCGGCGCCGAGGCCTCTGAGGCTGCGGGGTGACAAGCTGGGTGCGCACCAATTGGTTATCCTTCAACTGGACGCCCCAAAGAAGGGTTCAAGGATGTGGCCAGCGACCAGTCTGGGAGGACCACCTCTGGGAGCCCCAGAGCAGCGATGAAGGCTGGAAGATCTTTCATAGAACGAAAGGTAACCATCTTGTCAAGATGCTTAACTTGGAGCGAAAAGGGAAAGCCCCATCTGTATGGGATATTTTTGGATTGGAGGACCGCCAACAATGGTTTCAGTGCCGCTCTCATGCGCAGTGTGTGACGCGATAGATCCAGGAATAGGCTCAGCTGGACTCCTTCAAACTCAAGTCGTGGCATCAGACGGGCTTTGCGCATGATCTCCTCTTTCAGAGTAAAATGGTGGATCCTGCAGATAATGTCCCGCCGGCGCATAGGATCTATGCTTGGCGGGCGCAGCGCCCTGTGAGCCCTATCGAATTCGATGGGGGTCTCCTCTGGCCGTCCAAGGATTCGGTCAAGGTGGGAGTGAGGTTGCCCTGTTTGACAGACTCTGGGAGGCCTCGTAGCCTTACATTGTTCCGGCGGCTGCGGTTCTCTAAGTCATCCAGTTGGGTGGTATACTGAAGCTGCTGCAGGGTCTGTTCTCTTATAGAAGACTGTAGAGTAGTGATCAAGGTGGATGTCGACTCTTGAACTTTTTCCAGCTGACGGACTCTTACTTGAAGATCTGCCACATTAGTTTGGACCGGTCGAAGCTCTTGTCTCCAGGATTGCCTCAAGTCCTGAGCTAAGAGATGCAGGTCTTGTTTGGATGGTAAAAAGGAGAGCAGGGCTCGTAGCTCAGGATGGGCTTCTAGGGCATGGACCGCATCCTCAGATGGTAAGAGGCCCGGGATCTGGGAGGGAGGCATTACCCCAGGTCTGCGAGGGGAAGGAGGCTGGGCCTCGGTGCTGTTGGCGTGATGTGAGGGGCTTCCTCCCCAAGTAGGTGAAATAGAGCGAGATGCCCACGGGGTCTCCTCACTCAGCAGGTCGCACAGCCGGAAACGGTGGTCACGAGGCGCACCCATTGGGGTCAGGACAGCAGATGGACCCCCACCATCCGAGGGAGTAGAACGAGATCTCACACCTCCACCCCTCGGGGCCCCACCACCATCCCAAGCTGCAACAGGCTACCCATAATGGCCAGAGGACCACGGACTGTCCTGTCCCTTGGGGCTGGGGAGGAGGACTGTAGTGTCCATTAGGTTCGCAGGCGGACTCTCTGGGGCCTCATAATCGTCGCCTCCAGGTGGAACCCGGCACCGGTCAATGCCTGATCCAGAGTTCCCCACCTGCGAAGAAAAGGTGGCAGAAGGTATCCTGGGGTCCCCTATGGCATCCATGGGGTCACCACAGCCAGTCCCCTCTGCATCTGAGTAGGCTAAGGGGCCTAAAGCCAGCCCAGGAGCTGCATGGTAGCACCCATCGTCTCCTGAATGTGGCTGTTCTATACAGTCAGTGGCATGCTGTGTGGGGAGAGGCAGGATCGCAGTCCCCTGTGGGCCCTCCACTGCCCGGTTAAGTGAAGTGATCGGGGGGGGTGCGTCCCGCACCCCTTCTGCTGGGCGTACGGAGCCGAGCGAGGAGAAGACTGGACCGCACAGATCTGCTCCTGCTGCTCGTGTGGCGGCGTTCCGTCCTGTCGTTGCAGGGCTGACTCAGGGCTCAGTGTCGCGGCCGCGGGAGAGTGCCGGGGTCCCGCCTCACACTGACCTGGCGGCATCAACGGCGCGGTGTCGCTCCATGTCGGGTAAGTGCTGGCGCCGCTCTGTTCCCTTGCCGATGCTCTGTGCCGGGGTCCCCGTGCCGCCGGTGCGTCATCCGCGGCGTCCTCCGGTCCTCGGCTCACACCCGGCTTAGCAGAACCAGGTTGATCAGACGAGACGTCTGGCCGAAGAGGTCGCAGGGTCTGAGCCGGTTGCGCAGTGGCTGCAGGCTGTAGGGGGCCACGGCCCGTCCCTTGTGCTGAGTTGCAAGATGGCGCCCGCTGCTCCTGTGCACGGGAAGCGGGGACTTCTCCCTCAAACTGCTGCAAAGGGGCGAAGTAGTTTGAAATAGGCAGCCCCATTTGTTCAGGGGGCCCCCCGGGTGCCAGAGGTGTCTTCTTGTTGCGTTTTTGCCCCATTTCTGAGGTCCCAAATGATGATATTTAGATATACTCCGGAGGAGCTCCTGCAGTGTGCTTCTTGTCTCTTACATGGCAGACCACGCCCCCCATGCATGTGGTTTTTAACACATATTTGCGTTCATAATCATATAGAAATGAATGGGAGTTGTTTCTGACTGTAAATCATGAATAAAGAAAACAACCCGGAATCCACATGTAATACCATGTAAATGCTTGATAAGAATATGATGAGTAAAATGTACTTGTCAAGTGGACGTCCCCTAAGTGTGTGTGTGTGTGTGTGTGTATATATATATAATATATATATATATACACTTTCATTTTAGCAGCTGTAACAGTAATGCAAGGAGTATTCCTCAGTATAGCGTGGCTTCGAGGTATCCATCAAGACTTGTTTAAGAATATCCAAACTTCTCTATTGTGAAAACTATAAAAAAAAAACAAGGGCACGACATGACGTCCCATGGCATCTACTAATGACAAGTTCAAGAAAAAAAAGCTGATACACACCTCCAAGGGACGTGTATATATTGCGAATATATGAATTTAGTTATCTTGCTGTCATATGGAAACAATCCTTACGCCTAATGATGTGCCAAGATCAATAAGTTTAGAAAAAAAAATTTAAACTAAGTTTAACCCCTTACTGCTGCAGCCAATTTTGGACTTCCTGACAGAGCCCCATTTTTTAAATCTGACGTGTCAAAAAGTTAATCTCACAAAGTGACACTTTTTCCATGTGATTCAGAGACTGTTTTCTCGTGACACATTATGCTTTAAGTTAGCAAGAAATTTTGGTCCAAACAATCCTTGTTTATTTGTGTAAAATATCAAAATATCATGAAAAATGTGCCATTTTCAAACTTAAAAAATTTCTGTGTGTAAGACAGTTATTCCACTCAAAATTAGTTTCTAACTAGCATCTACCATATTTCCACTGTAGGTTGGCATCATTTTTTAAATGTCTCTTTTTTTATGACCTTAAGGGGGTTTAGAAATTTAGTAATCATTTTGTTACATTTTCAAGAAAAATTGCAATGCATATGTTTTTTTTTTTTTTTTTTTAGGGTCCGAAACATTAATGACTTCACCTAAGAAACTACATCCCTTAAAAGGGTTTTGTCGTTTGAAGCTTTCGCTCACTTGAGCTGTCTCTGTTTCTCTTCTCTCAGTAGGTGTATCTCTCCGGCCAGCAGGCGTGTCTCCCCTCACTAAAGAGTTGTGACATCATCATTCTGTGTTAAGCAGGAGAAGGGACAGGACGTCAGCTCTGCAGCCCTCCTGCAGTGTTCTCATGGCTGCAGAGTTATCATGCTTCTGGCGTCACAAGCTCCTTTTAACCAGAGCCTTGTATTGCTGTAACCAGATCACCTGTAATGGTGTAATCAGTTATGCAAACAGCCTGATCTGATGAAGCTAGTGTGACGAATGCACAGTGCCCTCCCACTCTCCTTCCCCTCTGTTATCAGGCAGGAGGTAGATCGGACTGTATAAGGCTGTTATATGGGGGGAGCACAGGGTATAAGACTGTTATATGAGGGGAGAGAGAATCTATCAGCAAGATGGTCAGTAATTGCCCAGATTGTTCACCTTAGAGCTGGGTGATGAGTATAGAGCCAGCAGCCCTCTCATGCAGTTAGTTTCACTTTTCATTTACACAGCTCAGAGGGGAGTAAGCACAGAGTGCAGGCAGCCAATCACAGCACAGGGCGTTTCCCATCCGGGGGCGTGTTCGAACAGTCTGAATGAGATCAGTCAGCCAATCACAGAAAAAGGGTGTGTGTCCCATCTAGCTGCTGCAGAAATATCTATAGATGCACAGAAAAGCTCATATCTGCTATACTATGACTTAGGTAATGCAAACCAGTTGCAAAAGTGCTTATTTTTACTGTCCCCATCATTTGAGATATGATCTTAGTAGCGAGAAAACGCCTTTAACCCCTTCCTGACATAGGACGTATGCATACGTCCTAGCAGGAAGTGCGTTCCCGCAAATGGACGTATGCATACATCATGGCGATCGTGCGGGGGTAAATTACCGCTGGCCTCATGCCACATCACCCACGGCCGGAGTGAGCTCCGGCCGTGTTTGTTGAAGCCCTTAACTCCGATCAATTAAGATCGTTGGAGCTAAGTCGCAGGCAGGAGGAGGGAGCCCCTCCTGCCAGCTCCCGGCGCGCTGCTGCACTATAGTGCGGCAGCGATTGCTTACTAGACGGCCCCAGGAAGCAAAGATCACTTCCCAGGGCCGTCTGTGAGGTCGCGAGGCCCACAATGCATTGTGGGCATTGTGACTGACAGTTGTCATGCCGACCAGTACACAGCAGCAATACTGTGTACTGGCCTGCCTTATAACAGCAATCTGAAGATTGCTGGTACAAATCCCTTATGGGGAAAAGTAAAAAAAAAGTGTAAAAAAAAAAAAGGAAAACGCAAATACAAAAAATAAAATAAAACCAGTACATCGCCCTTTACAAACACCAAACGCCCCAAAAAAGATCAAAAATATTTGGTATCACCGCGTGCGCAACGACCTGTCCTATAAATGTCATATTAATTAACCTGTACGGTGAACGCTGTTGAAAAAAAAACAAAAAAAAAACAAAGATTGCTATTTTTGTTCATCCCGCAGCACATAAAATGGAATAAAAATTGATCAAATTGATCAAAAACTCATACAAACGCCAAATTTGTACCAATTAAAACATCAGTTCATCCCGCAAAAGAAAGGCCTTACACGTCTCTTTATACGGAAAAATAAAAGTTATGGCTCTCAGAAGACTGCGATGCATAAAAATTTTTTACACAATAAAAACACTTTTTTTTTTAATTTTTTTTTTTAAAGTGCTTCAATATAAAAAAAAATATATAAATTGGGTATCACCGTAATCGTATCAACCCACAGAGTAAAGCTAACTTGTCATGGATACTGCACAGTGAGCGCCGTTAAAAATAAAATAAAGTCCCTGGTCCCTAAAAAAAAAAAGTATATTGCAAATTTTCTTGAAGATTACAACTAAATTTCTAAGCCCCCTAATGCTGTTTTAAAAAAAATAAATAAAAAATCATTTAAAAAATGATGCCCACCTACAGTAGACATATGGAAGATACTAGTTATAAGCTATTTTGAGTGGAATAACTATCTGTCTTACATGCAGAAAATTTTGAAGTTTGAAAATGTTAAATGTTTCTAACTTTTCACGCTACTTTGATATTTTTCACAAATAAACAAGGACTTTTTGGACCAAAATTTCTAAAGCACAATGTGTCGCGAGAAAACCGTCTCTGAATTACATGGATAGGTTAAAGTGTCAAAAAGTTATTCTCACAAAGTGCCCCGATTATTAAAAAAAAGATTTTTAAAAAAATGGGGCTCTGTCAAAGAGGCCAAAACTGGCTCTGGTGGTAATAGGTTAAATTATTTACAACCGTGTTTAGGAAGATTGCTAACCCTTGAGGTCTGTCACAGAAATTAAAGCAAAGTGGTGGAGACATTTGGAAATATCCCTTTTTTTTGTTGTTTTTTTTTTTTGCAGATTTTAATTTTTTATAAATTATTCACGGGAACAAGAGTTGGACGGCAAAATGCAACTTTTTATTGATTCCCCAGTTGCTGCTGTTTTCAAGATACCCCAAGTGGCCCTAGTTGCTTTTTGGGTTTCAACCACAAGCCTAGAGTAGGGGGACAATATGGACTTGGGGCCCATTTCAATACGATTTTATTTAGGCTCGTTATAGGTTACAACTTAATAGACACCTCAAAAAGACCCCATTTTGGAATTACCCCCTTAAAAGGAATATATCCAGGGTGTTTGACATTTTGACCCCACTGGTTTTTTCACTTTTTTTTGCTTAAGGCTGAAAAAATGATTTTTTTTTTCCCCAACAATCTGCAATTTTACCTGAAAGTGTTTAATTTTTACAAAGAATCCTGGAAAAAAAGTTTGCAATCAGTAGCTCCATTTTGGATTCAACACTCCTCATCTAGGTGTAAATTGTGCATTTTGGGCGCAAAGGTGTTCCATATTGTTTTCATCATTGGGCCACAAAAATGGGGAAAAACCCCAAAATTACCCATTATTTTTTGGGGTTTCATTTTTCGCCGGCGTATTAATGAAAATAAAACTTACTTTGGGGTTGGTAAAAATTTACAAGAAAATAGATTTTTATTTTTTTATGTTTTTTTTACTTTTACACAATAAAAAAATACAAAAATTGTATTATACATCAGAAAAACATTTCACTGTGCATAGATTTAACAGACAATGAACATCTCAACTGACATGCAAATTTATTCGCCATTATTGGCAGTTATTTTATTTTCAGAACTTTCCCTCTTTATTTTTTGAACTGCTCTGCACTGGTCTCTATGGCAACTGTCACTTGCCATGCCCACAATGCATTATGTGGTATGGTGACATCACAGACAGCGGCACAGGTACTTAAACCACTGCTGCACTGATAGCAGGCAGAAGGGTCTCCTTGTTTGTCTGTGCATTAGCTGCGGCGATCGTGATAGATGGCGCACGTAAGCGTTAATCCCTGGGGTGGGATGGTATGGGGATGAGCCAGTTTTTAATATACCGTGGCCCCCATTCCATGAGTGGGGCCCGGTTGTGAGCCCGCATGGGTACGTCCAATGTCGGGAAAGAGTTGAAGGGAATGTGTCATCAAAAAATGACGACTTGTTTAGCTTACATCTTTATGTTTAAACACATTTTATAAAAATTTTTGGTTTATTTATTTTTTTTTTTCCATACCACTTTCAATATTTTTAAAAAAGTGCTTAAATTCTGCAGTTTTCACTAGACCTAATAATCGTTTGATACTTTCTGATTTGTAGAGAGAGATTTTCAGTAGTCTTCTCATGATCAGTACAAGCAGAGTTACACTAAGTTGACACCAATGTGAATAGATTACATCAGTCACAATAGGAGATATTAACAGCTCCCCTGCACAAAAACTTCTTCCTAGGTCACAGAGCATGTCTAGAACACTCTTCTATAGAATTCAATAGGACTGATCCAATTCACAGATTCCTATATGCATGAATCTGTTGTAAAGCATCTCTAAATGCTGTTAAAGCAGTGCAGGCAAGAAATCTTCCCCCACAATCATATGTAGCCGACCGAACTTAGAAATCTACAATCGGAAAATAAAAATGACTAAGAAGAAAATAATTTGTATCAGTATCTTGTTTTAATATGTTTTTAAAAAAAAATAAAAAATTTGATGACCAGATTCCCTTTTAGAAAAGTTACAACATGCAAAAAACTAAATATGCACCATAAACTCAAGCAAACTAAAAAAGAAACATGATTTCATTACAAAAATGTAACCCTTTCGGCTGGCTGCATTAAATACATGACTTTGTGCAGGGTTTGTAATCTTGTTAATGTTCCAATATTGTAACTTTCAGTTTGTACACTACTCGCCAAAAATAAGGATATTTTGGCTTTTAGTTGAAATTTGAGAATAGACATAAAGGGCCACATGTATGAAAGACAAGTAAGTCTTAGACCTAGACAGTTTTCATACATGTCCCCCAAAATTTCTATCTCTTAGCTTTAGAATGCACATTTCCAACTGTTAAATGTTTTAGTAAATTGATGACTCTAAAAAGGAGTTTAACAGTACAATACAAACACTTATTTAAATTGGGAAAATCAAAGCTTTTTCACCGTAATTCTTTTTAAAAAAAAAAGTTTTGGCCCCTTTTAAGGCAGTCTGAAGTCGGGCCCAAGTCCCCACATCACAGCTTGATGTATACTATGTTCCCGGTTGTATCAAATTTCCGCTTTAGGGGGAGAGACCACTGGCGGGGGGGAGCCTGTAAGTCTACATCATGTCACCCCACAACATGTAATATTATCCCTGTTCTATGGCGAAGGAGGCTAAAGCAACAGGCAATTTTTGTCACACTTTTTCCTAAAGTGTGCTGTGCCTGTTGATTTATGGTGAGAGACTCCAAAAACCCCCTGCACAAGCCTATGCTTCAGCCCCCCCGCACGTTGGTCTCCCAACAGAGTGAAAGTGAAATTGTTCCCCGTAAAACTGGGAAACCCTCGGGGGTTCTAATGACATTATTAAAAATTTTTTTATTTCATCTACGATCAATTGTTGTGTGTTTGTGTGGAGGTGATAGGTACTCTTTAAAACCAAAATTAACAAGTTTTTTATCCCTGAATCGCCCAATAAATTTAGGGAATCAATTTTAATTGGTCCTCCTCATCATGCAGTTCATACTTGACAGCTATCATATGTCTGCTTTAGGTTGGCATCATTTTTTAAATTATTTAAATTTAGTAGTAATTTTTCACATTTTAAAATTTGCAACATAGATTTTTTTTTTTTAGAGACCAGTCAAGTGCTAACGTGGCTTTGAAGGGCCTGTATGTTAGACACATCCATAAATGACTTTATCCAAGAAACTACAACCCTTAAGGTATCCAAAACAGCATTTAGGAAGTTTATTAACCCATTAGGTTTTTCATAGAAATTAAACTTTTTTTTTTTTTTTTTTTTTTGGGAAGTGAAAAGAAAATATTTTTTTAAACAATCTAAATTTTTACTTAAAATTTTAATTTTTACAAGAATCCTAAAAAAAGCCCCCAAAAATTTTTTTATGCAATTTCTTCCAATTTCGGAAATACCCTATTTTTGGGTGTAACCGCTTTTTGAGCGCGGGGCGGGGGTACAAGCAGTGAGCACTTTTTAGCTTTGAAAACAAAAAAAAAAAAAAACCAAAATTTTGTGGGGGAATTTTTTTTTTTTATTTGCAAACCCCCCACAGGGAAATAGGTGCCTTTTTAGAAGTCTCCCAATTTGGATTCAGACCCCCTGAATCTTATCTAGGGGTGTATTGTGCATTTTGGGCGCACAGGTGTTATATAGATGTGTTTTTTTAGCATTGTGAAATGACAATGGGGATGAAAAAATGCAGTTCTGCCATTGTTTTTTTTTTGTTTCATTTTTACAGTGTTTGCTATAAATGACAGGATAACTTTACTATGCGGTTCAGTACAATTAAAATGATATACATTTTATACAGATTTTTATGTTTTATTAATTAATAGAAATGTGTTTATGGCTGTCAGACTAGGACGACATAAAAACGCAATTTTTTTTTATAGTTTCATAGTTTGTAAGGCTAAAAAAAGACAAGTCGTCCATCTAGTTCAGCCTGTTGTGCTAAGGTGTTGATCCAGAGGAAGGCAAAAACCCCCAAATGGGGTAGAACCAATTGCCTCTTTTGGGGAAAAAATTTCCCTTCCACTCCAATTGGCAATCAAAAAATCCCTGGATCAATACCCTCTCCTAATCCTAGTCACTATAACTTTTATTTTATTACGCTCCAGAAAGCACCCAAAACCCCTTTTTTGATTTTGCCCGGGGGGGAAAATTAAAACTTTTAAAAATTTTTATTTTTAGTAGAACATTTCCCAAAAGACGTAAAGGATGCCCCCCTTTTTCTAGTACACCCTGTTATAAAAAAATCTTGGGGGAGATCTCTAATTGACCTTTTATGTATTAAACATATTTTATTATGTCCCCCCCAAGGCTTCTTTTTTTCTAAAATAAAAAAACCCCAATCTTGCTAACTTTCTGGGTACTGTATCCACCCGCCTTTATTATTTTTGTTGCCCCCCTTTGTACTGTTTTAAGCTCTACAATTCTTCCTGTGCACTGTGCCCAAACTGTACACAAAAATTTCCCTTGTGGTCTAAAAAGTGACGTATAATGGGGGAATAATTTCTCAATGGCATCTATGCCCTTTTAAGCACCCCCAGATCCTATTTGCTTGGCTGCTGCTGCCTGACACTGGGTGCTACAATTAAGTTTACTGTCCACGGGTTCCCAAGTCCTTCTCCATGCATTTTAACCATGTTTTTCCATTTAAATGTAATGGATTTCTCTTCCCCCTTGCAAACCCCTTTCATTTTCAGGGTTTTAAAACCCCATCGCCATTTCCCTGCCCCCGGGCCCCCAAATTTTCCAGATCCCTTTGAAAACATATTAACCTCTATTGTTTGATTACTTTAAAAGTTATATCGTCTGCAAAGATCGTATCTCTGTGATTCCCTGTGTAAGGATCACTAATGAAAATGTTAAAAAGGGTAGGGCCCAAAACGACCCTTTTGGTACCCCCTAGTAACAGCGATCCATCTGAGTTTACCGTTAAAATTTCACCCTTTTTTTTCTTCAGTGACCATTACTTTCCCACTTTTCCACTTTTCCCCCAGTCCCAAACATTCCATTTTATTTACCAAAACCCTTTTTTGTGGCAAAAAAAACCGTATCAAATGCTTTAGAAAAATTAGATATATCATCCATGTCACCCCGACCAGTCTAGCACGCTTCCTCATAGAAGCTGATGGTTATTGACAGGGCCGATCCTTCATGAACCCGTGCTGGAACGGGTTATAATTTATTTTCGTGAATACCCAGGATAGCTCTCTGAGAAAACCTTCAAACATTTTACCTCAAAAGAGGTTTAAACTTACTGGGCCTTATTTCCCGATCACTTTTTGACCCTTTTTTAATTTGGGACCACATTTGCTAGCGCCAATCCCCTTTTGGGGCATACCCCCCTTATAGACAGTCCATGAATATTAAGAATAGGGGGGTATCAGACAAACTTAACTTCTTAGGACACGTGGGTGTATCCCCCTCTGGGCCTGGATTTGTCTATTTTAATCTTCCAAACGGGGCGCACTTCTTCCCGGGTTTGACAAGAAACTTTTAAGTTGGAGTTTACCACATCTCCTGTTCAAAAGGAAGGGCATCCCCTGGTAAAACAGTGGAGAAAAAAAAATGTTTAATACGTTTGCTTTTTTCTCATCGCCTTACCCCTCTCCCTCAGTATTTTTCAAAGGGGCCAAAATTTTTCCCCTTTTAATTTTTTTTCTATTTAATTTTGTTAAAAAATATTTTGGGGTTAGTTTTTTCTTTTAAAAAAATATGTCTTTCCCTCTCCAGCTTTTCTTCCTTTTTCTTTTTTTAACCTTTTTTTTTTCCCTATAGCTTCTTATGCCTCTTTACTGCCCTCCTGTTTTAGTAGGTGAAACCTTTTTTTTGTTTTTTATTGCCCCTTTTACATCCCCGTTGATCACATTGGGTTTTTCTGTTTCAATTTTTTTTAATTTCCCAAAAGGGATTACCTCTCACATGGTTTGCCCAGGGGTGTTTTTAAAAATACCCATTTAGTATTAGTTTCTGCCATATTTAAACCATTGTCCCATCAAAACGGGTTTTGGGCCTCCCTAAACAAATAAAATTATTCCAAAAAACAGTGTTTTTGGGGCTCCTTTACAAAAAACTCTATTTAAGGTAAAAAAATTTTTATATTATGGTCACTATTCCCCAGTGCCCCTCAACCGAACCTTTGTTACTCTGTCGGTTATTAGTTAAAATTAGGGCAGAGGCCTTTCCTCTAGTCGGTTCCTGCACCATTTGGGAAAGGTAAATTTTTCATTAGTTATTGACAAAAAAACCGTTTCCTTTTTTGAGAGCACAAGTTCAGATTCCCCCAAATTTATGTCTTTTTAGTTAAAAACGCCCAAATAATAACCTCATTCTGATTGCCGCCTCATCTATTTTCCTAGGGGTAATCTTCCATGGGTTTTTGTTATATTTGGGGGGGCCCTTTGCAGACCCCTATTAGTTTATATTGTTATTGTTAAAAACCCCTGTATATTTTCCCCCAATGATTCCACTGTTCATTTCCTTACCTATATTTCCCCCAGTGTTCTTCAGACAGGATTTTACATAGAGACAGACACCTCCCCCTTTCGGTCTTTTCGATCCTTTCTAAAAAGATGTAACCCCGCAAGTTAACCCCCAGTCGTAGCTCTCGTCCAGCCTGTCTCAGTTTTCCCCATATTTTATATTTTTCTTCAGCTATTAAAACTTTAGTTAATTTAATTTTTTTGGCAACCCCCGGGCATTTGGGCACAGCAATTTATAGATTTTTCAGTTTTTATTCCCTTTCTCCCTGTATTTTTATCTATTTTAACCCCCTCCCTCCACCCACCCCCTGTTTTATTCCTAATTCCCCGCTTTTCTACCCTTCACTATCTTGCATGCATATTTTGTTACCCCCCCCCCCCCTCCCTAGTTTAAATATTCCTCCAACTTCCGGCCATTTTTTCCCCAATAAGCTGCACCCCCCCTTTTAGGGGCAGCCCCTCCCTAGCATAGAGTCTGTAGCCCAAAACAGAAGTCACCCCCTTCTCCAAAAACCCAAATCCCTCTTTTATACACAATTTTTGAGCCACTTTTTCACTCTCTAATCTCCCGCTGCCTCTCTGGTGGGCTCGTGGAACAGGTAAAATTTCTGAAAATATTTCCCTGAGGTCCTTGCCTTGAGCTTTTTGGGCCCAATCCCTGAAATGTTTTAAACACTCCCCCCTACCTCTAATTTGTCTTGGTGCCAGTGTGGACCCATGACCTGGATTCTCACCGCCCCCCCCACAATCTTCAACCCGATCCGATATGTCGAAAACCCGGGCCCCGGTAAACAACACACGTTCGAAAGATCCCCGGCTTTGTGCAATTGCCCTGTCTTGGGCCCCCAATAATTTGGGCCCCAACACAGCATTCTAGCCTGACCTGCACTCCATTCCCCTCTTACGGGGCAGACAGGGGGAGTGTCTTGCGCAGCAATGCTATTTCTGAACCGACATCCCCCTCACCGCCAATCTTTCAAATTTGTTGGGTTACCAGTTTAGGATAGCCTCCTGACACTCTTCCTTACCCTTCTTTCTTTCTGTTACCCCCCTCTAGCCCTTATGTTCCTGCACCCCAACTACCCCCCCCCCAGTACTACACCTGGAGTGATTGCTCATTGGGGAGCCGGGTCGCTTTTCCAAATTTGGGAAGGGGTTCGTGTCGCCACTTGCTCATTTTGATCCAGGGTCCGGGTTTTTAAGGCTAGTTCCACGGTTTAATTTCGGGGGCGAATTTCCCCCGCAATTTTCCCGTGTGGAGGGGTGGGGCGGGGGGCGGGGGGAGTAAGCAGGGGGGGCCCGGGACTTTGCCGGCCCCTTGACATCACTGCTAGCGGGGCTTACGCCGCTAGAAAGGACAGGGGAAATTTTCTCCCCGCCCCGGGGGATTCGCCGGGGGGGGAGAGGGGACGAATCCATAGTTCCTAGAAATTGAATTACGTAATAATGGGGCCCTTTTCGGCCCAATTGGCGCACTTCCGCTAATTACGGGCCGAAATACGGCCCCCTTTTTGCCGTTGAACATGGCCCAAATTCAGTGTGCACCATCTTGCCGCAATGCTCCCTCGAACTTTTTCTCAAGATGGCATACATTGCACAGGTGCACTGGGCAGCAATTTTTCAAACATGGAATCTGGGGGTGTTACCAAAAGATAAAAGACAAAAATTTTAAAAAATAATACAATACTGTTTCCCCTAAAATCCCCAAATCTAAAAATCTCTCAATTTTCAAGTCTCCACACTTAAAGAAAAAACACACTTTTTAAAAAACACTCGCAAACTCGTTCACTCGCTCAAAAAAGTCAGCTTTTAAACCTTTCCACACTGCTGTTTGGCTTACGCAAACCCCCTTCAGAACAAAAAGGGTCTCCTTTAAGCTTAGAAAACCCAAGGGTTTTTTAAAAACCGATCAAGGTGTCGCATGAACACTATAACATACCAATAAAAACGTCAACTTATCCTGCAAAAATCAAGGCTTTACTCGTATGGGAAGAACGAAAATCGCAATTTTGTGACTTTATTTTTTAAATTCGTTGACCGTATGGGTTAAGTAACATGACAGATGAATATAGGGTAGGTCATTATGCACGCAGCAGTACCAAATATGTGTACTCTATCTTTTTTGGGGGCAATTGGCATTTGTAAAGGTGGGAAAAGGGTGTAGAGTTCTTTAAAAAAAAAAAAAAAAAAATAATTTTTTTTTACTTTTTTGGTAGGTTTTTCACTTTTTTTTTTTTTTTTTTTTTTTTTTTACTGTTTTTGCACATTTCGCTTTTTTGTTTTTAACTTGTCCCCATAGGAGACTTGTAACAGTAATCTTCAGATCACTGTTATAGTGTAGAGCAGTACATAGCATTGTTACCCAAAAAAATGGAACCAATAAAAAAATAAACTCACCCTGCCAAAAAACAGCCTCCCCACGGTTCCCTATACAAAAAAAAAATGATGGCTCTCAGACTATGGTGATGCTTTAAGTAAGTGTTTTCATTGTGTAAAAGCAGTAAAACATAATCAGCCAGGTGCGTAAATTTAAAATGTCAATTATACTGCATGGTGACACTGTAGAAAATAAAAATCACTACCAGAATTGCTGTATTTTTGTTCATTCTACTTCGATAAAAAAAAAAGCGATCAAAGTGTAATTTCAACTCCAAAAGGGTATCAGTAAAACAGTCAACTCGCCCCACAAAAAAAGCCCTGAAAGGGGTAGTCCTGATAAGGGAAATTCTCTTCGCCAGCCACTTGTTGCTAGCTGTGTTCTGGCCTTTGAATGAGGAGGGCGACGCTAGCGCCATCCTCCTCATTCACTACTATGGGAGTTCTGTGTACAGCCGAGTGTGCGCGCTTGGCTATACCCGGAACCCCCATAGAAGTGAGTGAAGAGGATGGCGCTAGCCGCCCTCCTCATTCAAATGCAGGGACGGATCCAACCTAGCAACGTGCGGCCGGTGAAGAGAATTTCCTGCAACAGGACTGTTCCATTAATTAGCTCAATAAACAGAAAAATTAAAGTCATGGCTGTCAGACCTTAATGACACAAAATACAATTATTGCAAACACATCTCTACTAAAAGTATTAAAAACAAAAATTATTAAATTGATATTGAAGTAATTGTACTGACCCAAACAGTAAAGTTATTATGTCACTTATACTGCACAGCAAACGCTGTAAAAATGAAATCCAAAGAACAGCGGAACGTTCCCCTCCCCCTCCCATGACCCACAAGATTGTGAGAAACCTGTGGACCAAAAATGCACATTATACCCCAAGATGAGTTCCATCTACTCTGTTCTAGTGAATAATGGATTAAGATGGCAAATCTGCAGAAAAAAAGAAATGAAGTTTTGAAATTTCACCTCCACTTTTTACATTTCTGTAAAACACCTAAAGGATTAACAAACTTTCTAAATGCTGTTTTTAAAGGGGTTTTCTCGCTATAAAGATATCTCTAATAATGGGGACGGTAAAAATAAGCACTTTTGCAATTGGTTTGCATTACTTACCGCATATACTCGAGTACAAGTCGAGTTTTTCAGCCCAAAAAATGAGCTGAAAAATCCCTCCTCGGCTTATACTCGAGTCACTGTCGGGGATGGGGTGCTGCGATGGCCCGGGCGCTAACAGGGACACTTCAGCTGTATGTGACTCCTCTGGGAGTCTCATACAGCTGAATCCCGAGTTAGCCGACAGCGTCCGGGCGCTGTCGGCGATCTTTTCAGCTGTATGCAACTCTTGGGAGCGCATACAGCTCGCCGGTCACCCATCGGCGTCTGGGTGCTGCCATGACCCGGGCACCGGCGGGGATCTCTTCAGCTGTATGCGACTCTGATTGCCTCTACCTATGTTCTAGGCTGTAGTGGATGGGGAGATATGGAGCCTGAAATTCAAAAGTTCAAAGCATTGCCTGTCGCTGTAAATTATTTTTTATTGAATACAACTTTAGAACACAAAAAAACTTTAATTAAATGTTAATATGCAAAAAGCTCTGCAGTAAATGGGGGGGAAAAAGTTTTCAACGGAAACGTGCTGAGTAACATTTGTTGAGTCTATGAATTTGTTCCAATAAATAGTTTTGCCTCCAGCAGATCCTTCATAGATGACCTTAAATCTGATTTCATTACTTCCAGGGTAGAGAACAGCCTCTCTTCGCTAACTTGGGTTGGTAGCAGGGTTGTGAAGTTGGTATGCCAAAGCTCAGACTCTTCAAGGGAATGTGTCGCAGTTTTGTTTTTTTGTAAATGTGTGTTTATATAACCTTTTTATTTTCAGTTGCAGTTATTTTAGTTGTGCACGTGTATAGACAGTTATCATTGATACTTGCCCTTTTCATAAGCAGCTCTGTACTTTGTGACTGCACGACACACAGGAAGTTGCTGTAAATCATTCACTGTGTATAAGGAGTACTGACGTCTCCCGTCGGACTCTCTTCATCTACATACCTCCCAGCTGTGAACTCTGCATTGCTCTAGTGTCTGCAAGTCACAGCTATAGGAAGCAGGCAGCCATGATTGTGGAGCCCAGAGGGCTGAGGAGCATCTACTGAATGTCTCCTCAGCCGCTCTGTACGCCAGCAAATTTGTTAGAGAAGCAGCAGAGTTCAAGTGGTTATACCTTATCAATTCTGCATTCAAGTCTACGAGGTGTCCTCGTTCATAATAAAGTGATCATGCTTTTGTCGCTAACTATTTTTGCGCAATTAAAGATTTTTCTCTAATAAAGTTCTCTCGTTTCTGATGCTAAAAATCCTTTTCTTTACGGATTTTGGCACTAATAAAGTTATCTAGCTTCTGGCGCTAGAATCCGTTTCTTTACTTGTATTTCTCCACTTGTGGATTTATTTTTTTTATGCACACCGGAAACACTGCTTCTGTGGGTAACATCATGGGAAAGTCTAAAGAAATCAGCCCAGATATCAGGAAGAGAATTGTGGACTTGCACAAGTCTGGTTCATCCATGGGTGCAATTTCCAGATACCTGACAGTGCCTTGTTCATCTGTACAAACAATTATATCCAAGTACGAACAAGATGGGAATGTCCAGTCATCATACTGCTCATGAAGGAGACTGGTTCTGTGTCTCAGAGATGAACGTGCTTTGGTCTGACATGTGCATATCACCAAGAACAGAAGCAAAAGACCTTGTGAAGATGCAGGCGGAAGTTGGTAAGACTGTCATTATCCACAGTAAAATTATCCATCACAAAGCCCTGATTTCAATCCTATTGAAAATGTATGGACAAACTAAAAAGGGGCGGTGTAGCAAGGCAACCACAAACATGGCTCAGTTACAAAATTCTTTTGGGATAATGGGCCAAAATTTATACCAACTGTTGTGAAAAGGTTTGGGGAAAGGGATTGAAAAAAATTTTGACCAAAGCATATTTTTTTTAAGGCCCGATGCTACCAATTACTAATGAAATTTATACAAACTTTTGACTTTAGAGAAAGTAATAAAAATAGTTTTAAAAATTTTTCTTTATCTCTTTCTCTCTCTCTTTCTCCCCCCCCCCCCCTCGAAAATATAAAAATTTTGGACTCCTAATTTACACAGCGGGTAAGCTTTTCTGATTTCAAAGGTGTGAAAAAACATCCGATTGTCTTTTTAAATTTTTGTAAATTTTGGTTTCAATGTAAATGCATTTTTATGTTTTGCCCGAATTTTTTTTTTTAAACAATGTTGTATTCGGTAAAAACCCCCTTTTGGGTTTCAATACTGCATGAATACTTCGGGGATGCTCTGAAATGGGTTTTCAAGATGTCTTGCCCAAAAACCCTGACCCCGGGTTTTCCTTTTTCCTTTCTACACGTTCTCAGTGTTGGTGCAAAACGGCCCAATTTTCATTGGGGGTTTTTTTTAAAAAAATTTAAACAGCTTTTTTTTCAACTCTACCAAAAATTTTTTTGGATTGGTTGATTTCCTGGGGACTGTGGGGGGGCCAAACCCAGCAACCCCACTTAATTATCATTGAATTATTTTTTGCAAACTCAATGTATGTTGGGTTTTGCGTCGTTGAAACACTGTTGTCCTTTTCATACCCATAGTACTCATGTATACTCGCATATCGCTCAGCATCAAGAACAACATTTATCCTGGTCTTCCTCCACCAAAATTCACATTTTCTTCAATTTATCGATCCATTAGCCCCATTCTTCCAAACACATTCTCAAACCAAAAAAAAGGGCCCCGGCTACTGATTTTCATCTCACCCTTTTAAAATTTACTCAATTTTTCCCAAACTTTTTTTTTCTTTTTTGCAAAAATTGATCCAACGCCTTTTCCCATAACGAAATTAAAATCGAGGGTTTTTTCACCTTTTTTTCGGGCTATCTTCCAGGAATTTTGTAATACGGTTTGCTTGGGGCTTTTCATGGACGTTTGGATCACACTTTAGAAAACATCGAGCCACCTCCCCCGGCCCTTTTTTGCCTCAGAAAATGGGTAGACCAATTTTCTTTTTGATATTTTGCTTGAATGTCCACCTTTTGACTTTGGAATGCACAATCTTCATTTCCCTATTCTTCCAGCTTCTGAAACAGTTGGCAAAAATTTTTTTGGAAAGATAGACCACTATCGATGATTTTAAAGATGCTTTTTTTCTTTTCTTTGGAAAAAAACCCAAAAATGGCGTTTGAAAAACCCTTGGGCCTTTTAAAATTTGGGGAAACAGCATAAAGCACACTGGCCATTTAGGGGGGTATGAGAAAGGTTGTAGTTTGTTATACAAGAAAAAAGTTGTTCCACCAACAGGAGGGAAAACGGGAACAAAAGCATTACAGACGGAATTGCATAACTAAGCAAAATGCCCAAATATTTTCAGGAAAAATTATTTTATTTTAAAGTGATGATAAAAAACCCCAGGTTTTACAGCTTGTGAAAAGGTTAAATATGGAGCCTGAAAGTCAAAAATTCCCCCCCAAAAAATTTTTAAACCCTTTTTTTTGTCCCTTTTAAAATATAAATTTTGGGGCAAAAAAACCCTTTTAAAAAAATTATATATGCAAAACGCTTTAAGTGGGGTAAAAACAGTTTTCAACAAAAACATCCTGAATAACATTTGTGAAGTGAGTCTATGATTTTTTTCTGAGAAATAGTATCGCCTCCATCAGATTCTTCAAATATGATCTCAATATTTCCAGGCTAGAGAACGTCCTCTCTACACTAACTTGGATAGGTTGCAAAGAAGTGACCACATGGGCAACATTTCTAACAATTTCAGGGTATAAAGGAATTGCCTGATGCACAGTCCGTTTTGATGAACGGTTGAACTCTTCTATTTCTTTGAGAGCAAGTGAAAAATTTTGCTGACATATGGTCAATCTCTTTGCTATGGGAGTGGAATCTTTTCCTCTGTGGCAATGCTCCATTTGCTTAATGTCATCCAAATACTTGTCAATATTAAACGCCTCATCTGATGAGGCTAATGATATGGCAGCAGTAGCACTGGCAAGAACCAATTCCTCTTGCTCTTGCCACTGCAGTGAACTGTACCGATTTCTTATATAGTCTGGGGTGTCTGAGTCGGTCCATTTTATAATGACTCTGACTCCACGAAAATGACTCCACAGCCTTGTCGGAAACCCATTACAGTCGCTGCCAGTTTTTACCTTCCTGACAGAGCCCCATTTTTTTAAATCTGACATGTTAGTAAGAAATTTTGGTGCAAACAATCCTTTTGTATTTGTGAAAAATATGAAAATATGTAACGGTCGGGCATTGACAAACGTATGCCGAAGCGCCGACCGCAGATATCCAGGTGTGGATCCTCAGGGCCCACCGCAGGCACAAATGGCAAATGCCGGCAGTGGGTAGCCGAAGTGCAGGTCTGGGTGCTGGAGGCTGATAAACGGATGCTGCAGTAAACATAAGACAGAGTCCCAGACAGTGCCCAGAATATATTTAGCAGCAGGTACAGCGGCAGATGTACAACAGGTAAGGGGTAAAGCTCTAGTGCAGAAGACAACAACGAACTGACAAAGAGTACAGGTAGGAGGTTCCTTAAGTAGCCAGGGGTCAGAGGTTATAGGGCAGGAACAGGAAGACTGTCTCAATAAATGAGGGAGCAGGTGTGCGCACAGGACGCCAGGGAGCTGGAGGAAGCAGAGATGGTGAGGCTTCAGCAGTGGAAGGAGCCAGGACAGGTGCGTGCAGAGATCCAGGGACACCATGGGATGTCTCAGCAGCGGCCTAGACATGAGACACGGGCTCGCCGACAGTCCGTGGCGTGAACCCTGACAAAATATCATGAAAAATGTGCCATTTTCAAACTTAAATTTCTGTGTATTATAATGTTGTCCACCTCCTGGATCGGAGGATGAAATTTCTCCAAGTGGGATACAAACCAAAAGTGACGGACAATCAAATCAGCAGAGTGACAGCCATTAACAGAGACAATCTGCCCAAATACAAAGAGACCCGGAATGAAGCCTGAGTGCCCCTAATTGTCACCTACAACTCACAGCTGGAGATCCTACGAAGGATCTTTGTCAGCTGGACTGCGGGCGAGGAGGCCCTACTTAAATTTCATTACGACTTCAATAATTTTCACCCCACCATCTTAGCTATTCAGAGAGCAAAATCCACTTTCTGGATACCACAATACACATCAAAGACCACCGGCTACTCGCATCAATATACCACAAACCCACAGACAGAATGGCCTACCTCAGAAACGACCGCTTCCACCCCAAGAACACAAAACACAATCCATTATATACAGCCAGGCTATACGCTACAATCGTATTTGTTCAGACTAGGCAGAACTGGACTAACACCTCCTGGATCTAAGGATGAAATGTCTCCAATTGGGATACAAACCAAAAGTGACGGACAATCAAATCCGCAGTGACAGCCATTAACAATCTGCTCAAATACAGAGAGACCCGAAATGAAGCCCGAGTGCCCCTAGTTGTCACCTACAACCGCTGGAGACTATGATGGATTGCCCAGGAACTCTAACCTGTGTTACATAGAGACAACAGACTTAAAGAAATATTCCCAGTCCCCCTCTCCTTTCCTTTCGGCAACCACCAAACCTGTGGTGTATTATTGTCCGGAGTGCCCTGAAGGCACATCCACACCGCTGACAGTCTACCTATCCCAAGTCACAACAAGTACACAGATTTAGGAGGACATTTTCCTGCAGGTCTTCCAATGTGTATCTCAATGTGTGTGCAATGTCCCACCACAGGCCTCTATGTGGGGGAAACAGGGCAGAGACTCAGTCAGTGCATGAATTCACACAGATTCACCATTAATAACAGCAGAACTGATCTACCTGTGGCTGGACACTTATCCAGAGAAGACCACTCCATTGAAGATTTGCAGGTTGTGGTTCTAATGGGACATTTTAAGATGCAGAGGGAGAGGAAGGAATTGGAATTTAAATTAATACAAAAATTTCAAACTCTGTAAAATGGACTAAATATTCATGGCAGTTTCATGTCACACACTGTGTGAACTGTGAGGGCCACAAATCATGACCTGAGAGCAAAGAGATAAGTGCAATAATTACTGATCCCTCTGTCACGCCTCACAAGTTTCCAGATTGTTTATTTCTTGACCTGTTGTAAATGACTTCTCTACTTATATTGCATTTTGTTATTTTTAAAGATTCTAAGTTCCTTTGAAGGTCCATCTCTTCTGTGTATAAAAAGTCTGTACATTTTCAGTTTCTTGTATAACATGTCTAAAGAAGGGAGCTCGAAAGCTCACCATCAAATATACTCAGTCTCTAAAAGGTATCGCCTGATTTCTTCACTCTTCTACAAAATTTCTGTGTGTAAGACAGTTATTCCACTCAAAATTAGTTTCTAACTAGCATCTACACTGTAGGTTGGCATCATTTTTCAAATGTCTTTATTTTTATGACATTAGGAGGCTTAGAAATTTAGTAGTCATTATTTTACATTTTCAAGAAAATTTGCAATAATACATGTTTTTAGTGACCAGTCCAGTTCTGACATGGCTTTGATGGTCCTGCACGTTAGATACCCTCCCCCCCCCCCCACCAGAAATTACTCCATCTAAGAAACTACACCCCTTTTTAAAATATTTACAACAGTGTTTAGGAAATTTGTTAACCTTTTAGTTATTTCACAGAAATTACGGCAAAGTGGAGGTAAAATTTCCCTAGATATTGGTGGGTTTGTCAAGTACCAGAACAAGTGAAACCTTCCAGAATTCACCCCATTTTGGGTCCACACCCCTTTATGAGTCTCCTCTAAAGGGGGGTAAAGTGCATTTTGGGTGGGACAAGGGGGTTTCATTTTTTTTTTTTTCTTTTTTAAGCATTGGACCATGAAACAATTTTTGGAAAGGGGGGACCCTGCAGTATAAAATGTCATTTAAATTTTCCCCAAGGGAGGACAGTAAATTTTGAATATGAATTTTAAAAATTTTTTTGGGGTTATTTACCAACAACCAATAAATAAAATTTTTTTTTAAAAAAAAAAATTTCTTTTTTTTTTTTGCCCCTAGTCGGGTAGCCCAATTAAACCCCTTTTTTTTTTTTTTTTTATACGAAGCTGATTTTGGCCTTGTTTTTTTTTTGGGGGTAAATTGACATTTTTATTGGAAATTTTTTGGGGGGCCTTTTTGCCCCCCCCCCCCCCCCCCCCCCCCCCCCCCTTTTTAAAATTTTTTTTTTTGGGGGGAAGGGCAAAAAAGGGGGAAAAAAAATATTTCAATCTTTGGTAGTTTTTTTTTTTTTTTTATTTTAAAAGGGCTCCCCCCATGCAAAATAAGGGGGCAAAATTTTGTTTTAACCCCCCTGGGTCAGACGATTTGGGCGATATCCAAAATTTTTATAGTTTTTTTTTATGCTGAAAATGCTTTTTAAAAAAAAGGTTTTTTTGTGTAAAACAATTTTTATTGGAAAATTTCTGTTTTGATTTGCCATACCTTTTTTAACTAAAAATTTTGTAATTTTGTTTTTTTTTTTTTTTTTTTTTTTTTTTTTTTTAGTGCAGGTTAAATTTAAAGTGAAAAGATTTTTTAGGGTAAAGGGCGTTAAGGGGACGCTAGAATTTCCAAAAATGTGTACTTTTGTTTAAATTTTTATCAAACCTGGGATTTGCCAAATTTTTTAAAGGGGGAAAAAGGGTTTATGTTGGTTTTTTTTTTTATTTTCTTTCGTGTTTGATCCTTTCCCCCACTTTTTTTCCCTTTGGGGATTTGTAACCCGGATTTCCCCGGATCACAATAAAAGAAACAGTACAGAGCAAAACGGGGTCTATACTGGTCTTTTTGGCAAAATGTCAGTCAAACCCTGGCCAAAAAAATGCATTGCGGGCTTTTTGGGTGCCTTGGGAAAACCCGGATGCCCTTTTTGGGAAAACTTCCGTGCTGTCTGGACAGGGCAACCCCCTGCTGCACTTGGGTTTTGGGCCCAAAAGGAGTTCCTCATTCTGTCTGTGCCTTAGCTTTTGGCAAATTTGTGAAAGATCGCGGCAGGCCCAAGGGGGGTTAGTCCCCCCTGCGGGGTTAAGGGCAAATGGGGCCCGCGATAATATAAAAGTTGGGCCCCCATGTTACCATCCCTCAGGGGCTCGCCCTTTTTAAAAACCCCCCCATTTTGCAAAATGGGGAAAAATTCAATTTTTTAAGGGAACCCTACTTCCCCCCTAGGGGTTTTACCGATATGTCCCATGTTGTTTAAAGGGGGTTTAAAAAAAAGGGCTGGGGAGCGGGGCTGAAAAAATTGGGTTCTGAATTTACATGGGTAATAAACCACATTTTTGGCCCCTTTTTTTTTTATTTTTTTTTTTTCATTTAAATTTTATTAAACATTTTCCCCTTATAAAGCACAAAAAAACAAACCCTAAATAAAGTACCACCCAAAAACCATAACCTCAACGGGGTTTTCAGAAACATTTCTGTATAACAAAGATTACTAAAAAAAAACAAAAAATGCGTCACAACAATATGGAATACATTTATGACGACAAAGTTTAAACACAAGTGTCCAAGAATGAAAAAACAAAAGGGAAAAGGGTTTGAAAGCAACTATAGGCAGGGAGGGACGTGGAGCCCATTAAAACCAAATTGACAAAAGGTTTTATAGAAAACCCCAGTCCACAAGGGATTTTTTCCAATAAGAAAAAATGCCCAAAAAAAAAACAACGTATGCAAGGGCCCTATGAGATTGGGGAAAAAAATTGGACTTTCTTCAGAAAAAAAAACAAAAGGAGGTAAAGAGAAGAAAAAGGAAAAAAAAAAAAAAGGGGGAAAACCTCTCCGGGTTCCCCTCGGGGCCCCGGGGGGGGGCAGCGAGATGAATTTGGAAAAAAGGGCCCGGGAAATGAGGAGAAAACGATAAATGCCAAAGGGCCCCAAAGGCTGGGGTGATTGATAGAGGACCCAAAAGGGTTCCAGACGTGAAAAAGGAAATTTTGGGCATCCTTTAGGGGAGTAATTTTTTTAAATCTTCCATCCGGAAAAGAAAGGAAACCTCCTCTATCCCATTCACCAAAGGGGGGGAAGGGGAAATTTGTAACCAGTGCTCGGGTTTTAACAGGGTTTTTGGGAGCCTGTAAAAGGGGGCTTGAGTAAAGAAATTTTTTTATTTAGTTTGGGGAAAGTGGGGAAATAAAAAAATTTAAAGGGGGCTTCGGGAGAAATTCCGGAAAAAAGAACCCCCGTGCAGTCAGAAAAAAAAAAAGCCTGAAGGACAGTTTCCCAAAAGCCCGGGGGGGCCACACCCCCCCCACCAAATATCACCAAGGAAATGGGGTCCTGGTTTTTCCCGTGCCAACATTAAATTTTGGGACAGATGGGAACCACTTGTGGAAAGGGGCCCCCGGGCCCAAATAAAAAAACTTGGGGAAAAATCTTGTAACAAGTCTCCGGGGGCTTAATAGCAATTACTGCTTTGTGAGTGAGGTTGAAAACCTTTCCCCCCTTTTATCCTTAGTTTAAAGTCTTCTGTAGCTCTCTCTCCCAGGCCGCACAAAAAAAACGGGAAAAGTTGGTCAAGGAAGAGAAGCCAAGATAAAAACGAGGGAAATTTCCCAAAAAGACAAGGGACAGAAAGAGGAGAGACAAAGGGTCTCCCCGGGGTTTAAAAACCCCCTTTATAGTTGGGGAATTTTTTAATAAACCCCTTTTTAAAAAAAATGCCCTTTTGTTTAAACTACTCAAATAAAACCTTTGGGTTTTAAAAAAGGGCTGTCCCCTTAAAAAAGGGCCCGAAAAGGGGAGTAATGGTACCCCGACAATGATGTTTGGGGGGGAGAAGGGGTGGCGCGTTTTTTGGGGGCTGCCTAAAAAACCTACGGGGGTACACTGGCGGGGAAAAAATGGTTGTCGGAAACTGGGAAAAAGGGGCCCCCAAGGGCCAAACAAGGTTTCGGAAGGGTTTTGCCTTACGGAAATCCCCCCAATTTTTGGGTCATACTAAAAAAAAATTCCCTTCGGTTCCAAAAGGGGTGGGGCCTCAAGGGGGCCCCGGGTAGGGACATTTAGGATCAGGGGACAAGGGGGTTGAAAATAATAATGACCCATTAAATTTTTTCCCCCGAGATGTTTTGAATTAAAACCAGAAAAACCCGGTTTTAGGGCCACCACCAAATTTTGGGAAACCGACAGTTTGGGAAAGGCCCCCCTCCACCGGGGTTTTAGGTCCCAGCTAAAAAGATTTCGGGCGAATTCTAGGGCGGGAGATTTCACTGGGCTTGATCCCGAAGGTCTTTAAAAAATAAGATGGGGAAACGTTCTGAAAAAAAAAACAGGATTTCGGAAGAATAGACCCCTTCAGAAAAATTCATTTTTACTGAACCAGGAGAAATCCCCCTTGGGAAACCAAGCCCGAAAAATAAAGGGAAAATCTTTTATTAATCAAGGGTTAGAAGTTCGTCTCCAAAAAAACCTGGGGTAGGGGAACAGGGATGAAAGACCCCCAAATTTGAATACCCCTGCCCGCCAGGGGAAAGAAAAAAATTTTCCCCTTTAAGACAGAGTAACGGGAGTTTTCAAATTTAAATTTAAGGGGTTTTCAGATTTCGCCCCTAGTTTTTAAATTTTTTAACCAGACCAAAAAACGAATCGCGCCAACTTTGGACTAAGGAAGGGAGAGAAGTTAAAGGGATCTGTGATATATAAATCAGAAGGTCGTTGAAAAGCTGAAATTTAAATTCGCGACCGCCCAAAGGATACCCCCCGATGTCCCGGGGTTTTGGAACGAAAGGACCAGAAGATGCTCCATGACTAGGACAGAGGGGAAACAACGGGGACAAAGGGGGATCCCTGTCTGGGTACAGTTTTGGTTAAAAAGGGGGGAATTTTGGGTTTAGAATTTAAAGTTTCCCTTAATGCGCACCCTGGGGGAAAGGGGCCATCATAAAGGGGCCAAGACCTTAGCTGAAAAAAAAGGGGCCCCAAACCAACACGCGCAAGAGTGGATTTTTTTAAGGGTCCCCGGAGATTTCCCTTGCCCCAAAACTTTTCCCGCATCAAGGGACAGGATAACCAAAGGGGACCCCCTGGGAACCGGGGCATAAAGAAAATTAAAACCAAGGGTTTTAGCATTTTTTGTCCGAACCTTTTCCCCTTCCCGGGGGCAAAAAAAAAACCGGGGCCCGGGGGGAAACAAATGGTGGGAAAGAAGGATTAAGACGGTTTTGCCCCAAAAATTTTAAGGGGGATAACTTTGGGCCACTTTCAGAAGGGGAAAAGGGCCTTTGAATTTTCCCCCATAAAAAAAGGGGGCCCTTTTCCCGTTTTTGGGGAAACACAGAATATGAGCTTTAGGGAAAAGGTTGTGGGGGCCCGGAGTGGTTTGGAAAAGGGAAGGCATTAAAAGTGGCAAGAAGGGTTGAAGGGGAAAAGGGAAAGGGAAAAAAAGTCTTAAAAAATTGACCGAGAAATCCATCCGGGCCCGGGCTTTTCCCAATTCCCCCGGAAGACCCCCCAAACCCTTTTAAACCAAGTGAGAAAGGGGCTTCTAAAGATTTTTGACAAAAATGCTGGTATTTTTGAAAAACGGGGAAAAGGGGGAGCTTGTTTTTTTTTCCCCAGGAAGCGGAGTGTTTTGGGAAGGGCCGCGGCCCCAATGATAAACTTTGGGAAAAATACAGGTTTGGAAAATCCCGAGCAATTTTTTGATGGGTATGGAAAAAGGGTTAAACCCGTAGGGGGATTTTTAATGCAGGGGCAAAAGGGAACCATCTGATCCCCTAGATGCCCTAGCCAGGAGAAACCCCCCACTCTTATTCCCCAACTTTAAAAAACCCGCTGGGGCCTACTTGCCGGGAGCCGGGCCCCTAGAAGCCTCAAAGAGGGGGAAGCACCTCCAGCCGGGCCCCTAACAGCTAACCCGAAAAACAGACTGGGAAAGCTTTCTTATGAAAGATTTTCCCGAGATGTAAACCCTTTTGCAAAGCCTTAAACAACAGCCCCAGGCCTTTTTCCTTCCTTTTTAGAAGATCCCAAAGCTTTTTAAAAGGCTCCCCCCCTTTGTAAAAGCACTTTAGTGGGTTTTCCCCTTTTATTGAGGGCCCCAGTCAAGTCCCCTTCTTTTATCTGCCCCAAAAAAGTGGGTTTAATGGTCCCCGGCAAGGTCCCGGCCCACACAACCCGAACCCCTTTAATAGAGATTCATTAAGTCTCCAGGTCCTTTTTTTAGGGGCCCAAGGGTTGGGAACAAAATTTAAAAAGGGAAACAGGGGGCTGGTTTGACCAAAAAAAAACAATTACCAATAAGGTATTCCGCAGCCATGAGGGGAGCCGGTTAGAATTTAGAAGGTAAATCATTTAAAGACTAGAATTTTTTTAAAGGGGGGACGGAGTTTAAAAATTTTAAAAACCCGTCCCGAGGGGTTTTTTGAAGACCCCCTTCAATACCAAAATGAAGGGGGAAAAAGCCTTCTTTACCCCGTTTAAAAAGCAGAGTTAAAAGGGGGGGGCGAAAAGGGCCAGGGAAAAATTTTCGGTGTGGGGATCCAGGGGTCAAAATTGAAATCCCCAAATAAAAAAAAAAGTCCCTTTTTCCCCCAAAAATCCCTAAATCAAAAAACCGCAATTTGAAAAGAAACCTGACCCTTTATTAGGGGGGTAACATTGGGCCCACTTTTCAGCGTATGACCGTTTATGGAAAAAATCAGGATGACAAAACCTGGTTCCGGGGCCACGTTACAGGGCCAATAAAAAGATGTGGCAAAAAAGGGCTTGGGGGGTGAAAGCTACCCCCTCCGCTCTTTTGGCATCGGAGTAGTTAAACACAGGGGGCCAAAATTTACATAAATATCTAATTTTTAAAGGCCCCGGGACCCTTTTAAAAATTTTAAAATTGGGGTCTCCCTTTGGGGAAAAACAAATAAATTAGCTCGTTTCCTTTTTAAAAGGTAAAGAAAACTGGGAAAGTTTCCCAAAAAAGGGAATTTTTGAACCCCCGGCCCTTTAAAAAAGGGGGGCTTTTATTAAAGTCCCCCCCTTTATCCAAGGGGGATAAAAGAATTTATGTTGGGTGGGGGCCCAAAACCCCCCGGGCCACCCGGGGGAAAAAGGGGGGAAAAAAAGAAAAAAAAAAACGGGGGGGGAAAGGGAAAAATCGACAAAAAAACCCAAAAAAGGCAAGAGTTAAAAAAAACCCCCGCCCAAAAAAAAAAAACCCCCCCTTTGCATCCCAAAAAAACCAGGGAACCCCCAAGGGAAAAAAACCCGGGTTAAAGAGGGGTCCCCAAAACCTAGTTTGGGGGAAAGCAGAAGACAGAGGTGGTGCAGAAAAGAAACACCCGTAAGAAAACATTTATCAAGAAAAAGAAAAAACCCGGCTAATATATGGGAAAAAATTTTTAAAAAAGGGAACCAGAGTGGGGGAAAACCCCAGCAGAAAACCCCCCCAAAAAACCCACACTTTAGGGATAACAATGGGGGTTGTAGGAGGGGGGGGGGTAGGGGGGAAAAAGGTCCCCCCCCACGTCACAAAAAGGGAAAAAAAGCAGCAAAACAACGTAGCGATGGGTTTCTAATGGCGAGGCAGGGAGCACAAACCCCCAATCCTTTGGCAAAGGGGGGGAACCCGAGACCCAAAAAATGTTTTAAGGGGACTCGGGCCCCCCAATTTTACGAGGACTTCCGGGGGGGAGGCCCAGTCCCAAAAAGAACCAGGCCCCGGGCCCCAGGGCCCATCCCCGGGGCCCTGGGCCCCCTCATTGGGGAAGAGATAGTAGGGGCCCGGGCCCCCGGGAGGGACACCCTTCCTGAAGATCGCAAGTCCTTTTGAAAAGCAGAAAAGGGGAAAGGAGCCGGATCGAAGTGACCAATTTTTAAAGATCCCGGTTTTTCGTTTTTAGGTTTGGAAAAGAATGCATGTCTGAGGGGCATAATGGGAAGGAGTTTTCGGGCCGGGCACCGGGAAGTAAAACAAGGGGGACCAAATCCCCTTTTGCCTGGGGGGAAACCCCCCCTATAAAAAGAAGGGGGGGAAGCAAAAAAGGTAGAGGGAAAAGAAAGCTTGCAAGAGGGCGCTTGAGGGTGGGAAAGGTGTTTCGTCCAACTCCTTGTCCCGTGGATGGGAAAACACCCATGAAGAAAACCCCGGAAAAACCCAAAAGGGGGGAAAGGGGGCACTTTTAAACCGGCGCAGCAAAAGGGGGGGAGGTGGGTCCAGGGGGGCCCTTCTGAGCGCCCTCCACACCCAAAAGCAGACCACTGAAAAAAAACCCCCGGGTAAGAAGGGTTGGGTGTTTTGTCCCGGAGAAACAAAGGCCTGAAACCCTTGAGATTTTTTTTGGGACAAAACCCCCTTTTCCAAAAGGGGTTTGGGTTTGGATGCCCAGGGGGAGCAATTAAGGCCCCTTTTGGGGGGGCCAAAAAAAAAAAAAACCACATTTACCGCTAGAGGCCCCAGACGAGCCAGGCCCCGTTTGGACCCCCCACTTGGGGGAATTTGCAAAGTCCCCGGAGGGCCAGGGAGAGTCCATGGGAGGAAGGAGTCCCGGGGGGGAATTTTGGGGGACGAAAACCCCGGTCCAAATACCCCTGCCTAATTGGGACAGGGGAGTTGGTGAACAGGCCCCCCGGCCCAAAGGGGGGTTTTTCGGTATAAGAGAAGGGGGCATGAGGAGGGTGCATTTAGGGAAAAACAGACAAATTTGGGGGCCCCGCAGGACCGGTACCTGAACCCCTGGGCAAGCCCGCGGCCCGTGCAACTCCCCAGGGTCTGGCCTCCCCCCCCCTCCCCCCCCCCCCCCCCCAACCCCCCTGAGGCAAGCGGGGCCCCGGCTTCTTCAGGGGCCCCCAAAAGGGAAGGGGGCCCGGGGGCTGTGGAGGGGTCCCAGGGCCCGGACGTCCTCGGGGGTTTTTATTTCCCGCAGATCCAAAGCCAGGAGCCCCCGGAAAAAAGCCCAATGCCCGCGATCTCCCAGTCCGGGCTGGGGGGAAACAGAGACGAGCGCCGGGGAACCCCCTGGGCATCGGAGGCAGGAGGAGAGGAAAACCCCAAACCTCGGCTGGGGGGCCCGGGCCCCGGGATCAAAAAGCCGCACCCGGGTAATGACATCGGGGGGCGGCAGCAGCAGAAGAAGTCGGGAAGGGACTGCGGCGGATTTTGCCTGGAAACACTTTCAAAGGCTCCCCCTTCCGGGTCTGGAGCGGTGGAGGGGGGAAGTCCCCCTTTCCCGGTGTGGAAAACAGCAAACGGAGCGAAACCCGGGCAGGTACCCAGAGCGGCCATCTTGGGAGCCCCCTCCCTCTTCATCATTTCCCCCCAGGGGCCATGAGGGGAGAAAAAACGGGGCCCCCTTTTTGTGAAAAAAGTCCCCTTGAGAGGCTTTAGAGGGGGTAGGGGGGGATAGTTTTCCCGGGGTTTTTTTTTTTTTTTTTTTTCCCCCCCATGTTGAAAAAGCTTTTTAGCCTGGTTTTTCCTGGGTCCCAAAACAGGGGGAAACCCAAAAGAAACCCCCCGTCCTACTCAAACCATGGCAAGCCACCCCCCCCTCTTTTTTTCACATTTTAAAACAAAGGGGTGCTGCAGTTTTTTTTTTCTTTTTTTTGGGTCGTGGTCAAGACTAAACTACTGGGACTTGATTCTTTTTTTTTTTTTACTTAAAAGGTTTACAAAAAAAAAAAAAGGGATTTTTTTTTTTTACTTAAAAATAAAATAATTACATAAAAAATAAAAAAATTAAAATAAATACATCACATAACCAACTTTTAGATATGGGTTAAGGGCCCCCATTTCTTTTAAATTTTTTTCCTACTTAAAAAACACCCAAAAAAGTATGTAACAAAAAGTTAGCAAAAACCTTTAGTATTCCGGGGGTTTTACAGAATTTTGAGAGAAATAAAAGAAGTTTCAAAAATTTTTTTGATTCCCAAAAAAAAAAAAACCTTTTCGTTTTGTTAAATAGTGGAAAAAAAACAAAAACCCACTTTTTAAAAGGGAAAATTTGGTGTTGGGGCCCCTTTCCCTTTAAAAATCTTTTTTAAGATGTCTTAAACTCGCGGAGGTGATCTAGGTTAGCTTGGGTCCCAGAAACAATAACCCAAAAGGAAACTTTGAAATTTAGTCACTTTAACTAACAGAAAAACGAGCCCAAAAAGTAGAAGGCAGGCGACGCCCCGGGTACCCCGGGGCACACAACTATAGAAGTTCGGACACCTCAAATAGGGGTCAACATTCCCCCAAAATTTTCGTTTCTGAAACCATGTGTTTTAAAACAAAGCACTTGTTTAAAGGTAGGGGTTTTTTTTTTTCTTCTAGGGCAAGAAAGGGCAAAAAAAGCTCTCCCAAATTTTTAAGAAATGTTTTGTGGGGGGCCTCCCCTTCCCCTAGGACGCCCTCCAAACCCAAACCAACTTTATGTAAATGGGAAACTTTTCCCAAAAATATTTTAAATGGAGGGGGGGAGGAGGGAGACTCATGTATCAAAGTATGTAGGATAGACTTCATTCCGACTTGGGATATCATATGAAGTAGCTTCCTACTACCTGGTGTACAAGGGGCTTGCACCAGGGCTGTGGAGTCAGCAAGCCGAAGCCCCGACTCCTCAATTTCCCAAACCTCCGACTCCCAACTCCCTCATACATAGCACATGTTTAAGTGATAACTTTACTGTAGCAAAATGGTAACATCCGGCTGTTTACCACCTTATGATACAATAATCAAGCTATTTAGGTAGAACAGACACAGGCAAAAGGGTAACAATGTTTTGATCTTTTGAACACTTGTGGGTAGAGTTGAAGAAAAAGCTGTATTTGTATCCAAGTCCAGTCTGCACCAACATTGGGAATGTGTAAAAGAGACCCCTGGGATCAGATTTTAGTCAAGGTGTGCTTGAATCTGATTCAGAGCCCAGAAGGATTCAGGCAGAGCTGAAAACAAAAGGTGGATTTCCCAAATACTAACAAAATAATAAAAATTAACACTTTGATTTTTAGGAGCAAAATTGTAACTAAGCAGATGCTAAGTACTTGCGAGTCAAATTTATGTATAATATGGTTCAGATGACTGCATATACAATTACAGTAGCTTCTTGTACAAAGCTGTAGTGGATGGTGAGATATGGAGCCTGAAAGTCAAGTTCAAACCATTGTTACCATTTTGCTTGTCAGTGTAAAATATATTTATTGGACATGACTTTAGGACACAAAAAAATTGTAAATATGCAAAACACTGCAGGAACATTAGTGACGTCTCTGAACTTGTTCTGAGAAATAGTATTGCCTCCATCAGATCCTGCATACATGATCTCATATCTGATCTCATTATTTCCAGGATAGAGAACGGCCTCTCTCTACACTAACTTGGGTTGGGGGCAAAGCTGTGACCACAGGGGCAACATCTATAACAATGTCAGGGTATAAAGGAATTGCCTCAGCCACAGTCAGTTTTGATAAATGGTTAAACTCTTCTACTTCTTTGAAAGCAGGTGAAAAATTTTGCTGAAATCTGTTTGCCCTGGGAGTGGAATCTTTTACCCTGGGGCATCACTTTGCCTGCTCCATCTCATCAATTACACTTCTCATGTGATGAGGCTGAAGATATGGGAGCAGTAGCACAGGCCGGGCCCAATTCCTCTTGTTCTTTGCATCGAACTAACTGGACCAACTTATTATATATTTTGGGAGTCGGAGTCGGTCCATTTTATGACGACTCCGACTCCTGCGAAATAGCCACCGACTCCACAGCCCTGGTTTGCACGATATCAGTGTGGCTAAATACTGCCTAGGAAGGGCTGAAGGGCACATAATTTGTTATTTATAGTAAAAAGAGCGACTTGTCCCAGAACTTTTTGATGACAGGGCACCCTCACAGACAATAGAACAGATCCGCCTCCGCTTCCTTAAATTAAAACATTTGCTCTTTACAAATATGCCCTTATATCACCATTTAGAGCTATTCACTTCCCAACAGTGATGTAATTTTGAAGCCAATCAGCAGTGACGAACCCACTAGGGAGTAGCACAATGCAAACAGAGTGCTGGAAAGATAAATCGAGGACTGGAGGAAGGTGAGTATTGTGTGTGTGTATGTGTGTTGTGGTGTTTTTTTGTTTGTTTTTTTTTGGGGGGGGGGAGGAGGAGTGGGAGCCCGAGGGGTTTCTTGTTTTCTCAAGAAGTAGACAACCCATTTAACATGTGCATACCTTTTGATATTTTTTCAATCATTGCACTATGTATGCTCATAATCTTAAATGTGCATACAATAAATCTGTCATGTACTTAGGAATTGTTGACAAATTAAGTGTAAAATGAAAAGAGTAAAAAATAGTAACTGAAGTTTTTTTTTTTCTTCATCTTTTAGAAAATACAGCTTCCAAAAAAAGTGTCCATACGATATCCAACATATGAATTGCATCTTTATGGTGAGGGTGTTTACATGCAAGAAAACCGAAATCTTTCCTTAACTGGGATTCCAGTTTTATTTCTTCCTGGAAATGCTGGCAGCTACAAGCAGGGTATGTGCAATGTTAGATTATTATTATAATTTGAAAAATATGAAAGATGTCACTTCCAACATGTGTTTGTCACAACAGCTGTAAGTATGTAATCAAAACTATCATAGGTTTTAGATTGCCCTCACCCATTGTGTTTTTGATGCGTCTTTCAACTGCATCAAGAAAAGAGATGTTTTGTAGGCCATAGACCAATGAGGATGTTGTTGAGAACTGCAAGTTCTTAAGTAGCGAGTCTGAAGATGGGAGCCAGGGCTGATAAAAAGCTCTTAGTGGTATCTGAACCAGACTCCTCCAGATCTACCAAATTCCCTCTGTATTTCCAAAGGTGCCAATTGAGTTCAAAAACACACATAAGTGCCAATGAAGAAATGGCGCATTGATAACTACTAACTTTGACGAGTCACTGGGGGTCTCCACACCGGTGTAGATCGTTAGAGCACTCGCCCCGACAAGGGCGACCCCTAACCGGTATAGAGGCTTACCCTATAGACTCAAGTCTTACCCTTACGTGGTAATCATACAGAGTCCCAACATGTTTCGACCCACCACAGTCTCTTCAGGGGACAAATGAAGTGATGTATATAATCTAAAAATGGAATCAAAAAAATTCAAAGATTGAGGGTATAAACAGATGAAATTACCCCCAATCTATCCTGTCCCGTATTAGATATCTTATAGTGCAGGTTGATATGTATCAAATTGCTGCTGGGGTATATATAGCCATATCATGTGTATATACAACAGAGGTGGTGTTCATAATGCAGACTATCCAATCACCTCCCAGCACATGCGGACTCAAAACCCCACAACAGCACAAGCACATGTCATCAAAAAAGGATAGTCTGTACTTACCAACACAGAAATTGCATGGAATGCAAGGTCATAGAGCATATGGCTCCAAAAGACACACGGAAGGGCTATGGTGTGCCCGCCGTTTGTTTGAATGCACAAGCAGCCTTAAAATGTGACGGAAGGCGGATGTGTTCTAGCCGTCGCCGTGGCAACCCGGTCACATGCCTGCTCCGTCCTCCGTCACTTCCGCCCTTAGGGCGCGAAGTCCGGGCAATGACTTCCGCCCTAAGTGCTGGAATGTGTGACGTGCGCTATGTCGCGCGCAACGTCACTTCCGCCCACACTTGCCGAGTGCTGAACGGCCACTTCCGTCCACTGTGTAGTGTAAAGACGGCAAGTAAAGTGGCTCGGGCGCAGTATTTTTATACATGATGTGCACACGAACAACGGCCTTTCAGAAGGGGCACGAGAAAATCTTAACTCGCAACCCCAATGGACAGAAATAAAACGTAAAGATAGGTCTTGTTTGGCATCATCCTGATAGTGATCGGGATGAATTAGATATGACATAGATAGTAAGTATATGACACAATGGTGCACAGTGATATATAATGACATAATTAAAATTCAGAAGTACATGTGTTAATTAGTATGGAGGAATATTAGAAGAAGAGGGTAGTGACATATTTGACTCAATTATATGTATGTAAATAGAGTTGCCTAATAAAGCTGTGGAGTTTAGAAAGACGGTCTTCCTGTGAGTACACCGAGACCTCTCATATGCTTACCACGCTTATAAATAGCAACTAAAATTTAGCTGTTCATTGAGTCCCTGTGGATATGTAGTTCCTAGAGTGTAAATCCAAAAGGTTTCACGTCTAAGGAGATCCATATCAAAATTACCCTTCCTTTCATTAGGTGTGAGAAGATCAATTCCCATAACTTTGAGATCCTTAGAAACACCCCCATGTTGACTCCAGATATGTCTGGATACTGGAGTGTCTCTTTTATTACGAATGTCACATAGGTGTTCACCTATTCTCCTTCTCAACTCACGGGTGGTCTTTCCCACATAGTCCAGTCCACATGGACATCGAATGCGGTAGATCACTCCTTTTGAACGACAGTTTATGAAATGTTTGATCATAAATGACTGTCCAGTTTTAGTACTCCTGAAAGTTTTTCCAGTTTCTAGATGTGGACAGCCTATACACCCGCTGCATTTATAGCAGCCTTTTGGCTGTCTATTTAGCCACGTCGAGTCACTTTGAGGGGGTACATAATGACTTCTCACAAGACGATCTTGGAGACTCTTTCCCTTTCTAAATGTGATGGCTGGTCTCAAACCCACTTTATCCTTGATGTCAGGATCCATTAAGAGGATGTCCCAGTGTTTAGTTAATATCTTACGGACTTCATTAGAGGCTACATCAAAAGTTCCTATCAATCTTATGATTCCTGAGTCAAGTGATCTCTCTTTCTTTTTAGGAGCCAAAAGGCATTTTCTATCCGTGCGGAGTGCAGAGTGATATGATTCCTTGAGTATCCCCTCCGGGTACCTCTTTTCCCTGAATCTCTCACACATGTCTTTGGCCTGATGAACAAATTCATTTTTAGAGGAACAATTACGACGCAATCTCAAGAATTGTCCTCGTGGGATTCCCTTCTTCAAAGAATAGGGGTGGCTACTACTCCAGTGCAGGAGTGAATTACATGCCGTCTCTTTGCGATAGATGGAGGTTTTCAATCTCCCATCATGTCCTTTTGTTACCATCACATCTAGGAAAGCTAATTTGGTGGGATCTATCTCATAGGTGAACTTGAGTCCAATACAGTTTTGGTTTAAACTTTGCATGAACTCTATGAACTCCTCTTTTTTCCCACTCCACAGGACAAAGATGTCATCAATATATCTTGTATAGAATGCAATGTTTTCAATGTATTTAAGGGGTTCATCGCCAAAGACTATTGTATCCTCCCACCACCCCAAGTATAAATTAGCATAACTTGGGGCGCAGGAATTGCCCATGGCGGTTCCTCTCAATTGATGGTATAATTTCCCATTGAATAGAAAAAAAGTTTTTTGTGAGAACAAACGTTAAGAGATCCAACACAAATTTATTATGTAAATCAAATTGTTGACCCCTCCCTCTAAGAAAATGTTCAGCTGCCTTAATCCCCAGTTCATGTGGAATAGAAGTATAGAGCGACTCCACATCAATGCTTCCCAAGAAGCTGTCTTTGGGTACCATTATGCCATCAATTTTTCTTAAGAAGTCCATGGTATCCCTTGTATAAGACGATAGGGATTCTACAAAAGGTTTAAGGACCTGGTCTAGGTATAACCCACAATTCTGTGTAAGGCATCCTATACCCGACACTATGGGTCTCCCCTTCAACGGGTTTACACCCTTATGTATTTTGGGGAGACCATAGAATGTCGCTGTTCGTGGAAATTTGGGGAATAGGAACTCAAATTCAGGGGCACTGATCAACTCGTTGGTTTTAGCAGGTGATAGTATCTCCAGTAATTCTCGTTTATACTCTTCTGATGGATCATTTCTAAGGATTTCATAACAGGTGCGGTCACATAGAAGTCTCTTACACATATCCCTGTAATCTGTGTGATCCAATATGACTATATTTCCCCCCTTATCAGAGGGTTTTATAACTATTTCATGATTTTGTTCTAATTTCATGATTGCCTGTTTTTCCCTAGAAGTGCAGTTCGAGTATCCCTTCGTTTTCAGATGTTCAAGATCTCTGGTGACTTGGGAAATGAAAACATCTATACAAGATATGTCTCCTAATGGGGGCATTTTCTTATTTTTTATACATAGTTGTGTAAAGGGACCTTTTCCATTATGTATGTTATCATCTGCCAGACTATATAATAGTCTGACATCTTCTAACATGTCATCACCTATCCCCAGTTCAAGACATTCACGTTTGTTTTTCAGCGCATGATATTTTTGCCAACGCATTTTTCGCCCAAACAAATGTACATCCTTTATCCAGTTGAACAAGTTAAATTTTCCAGTTGGAACGAACGAAAGTCCTTTCTTTAGGATGTTCATTTCGTGTTCACTAAGGGTATATGAAGACAAGTTTACTATTTGATGTTGGTCCCTTATTGATACAGTTTTAGTTATTTCGGAGTTGAACGTACCCTCGATGGGTATTGACGGGCTAAAAAAGGCTTTTGTTGTCCTCTACGTTTATTGCCTTTCCCACGTCCTCTCTGTCCTGATGTATTAGGGGACTGTCTATTATTTCTTCCCTCTAGGTCTGAGTCTGAAATATCAGTATCACTTGTGGAGATTGCGTCAGTATCTCTCCTATCGTGTTTAAAACCTGAGAATATATATGCTTTGTTTTCTCTGAAGTCACCAAGATCTCTAATAAATTGCTTGTGTTTACGGTCTTTGATATGTTGTTGAAATTTTTCTATTGAGTTCTGTAACTGTTTTTCTTTAGTCACAAATTCTGTCTCTTTTTCAAAGGCCCGTACAGTTGTAATTAGTTCTTTCAATTTATTCAATATATTATTTTAAATTGTGAAGTAAAAGTTAAATTTTATATTGCACACAAGTATCATACGCACTCCATTTTTTGGTTCTTCTGTTTATGTGCGATGGAGTAATTACCTAATGCTCAACTAATTATTAGGGATAAGTTCTTTTTTTCTTGCCAATTGAGTTCACCACAATACATGGGATCTATGGATAGGAAAGATAATGAGAATGAAATGTTACTTGTCAATACGAAGGGTCAGGAAAGACAAAATAGAAATATTTAGCTAATTGTCCCAGAGCTTTTTATCCTGATATCAAACCATAGACTTATTGCATATTGATAGGATATGCTATCAATGTCTGATAGGTGCATGTCCCAGAAACCCAAGAACAGACCCCAAATAAGAGTTCCGATCACCTCTCCATTCAAAATATAGAAATTTGTGGCCTTGTTCTTGAGAGAGACATTGATGGCATATCCTATTGATGGATCTTGGGCTTAGGCATGGTCCACTCCTGCAGGGCTGTGGAGTCGGTAAGCCAAATTCCTCAAATGAACCACTAATTTAGATACAAGCGCCAGGTGTTTCAGGGAACAAGCTGCACAAAGATTGTCAGAGAAAATCTCCTGCTACAATCCTGTAATAAAGATTAAAAAGTGTGGGACTTCCGGTTCCGGCGCATGCATGGCCGGCAGCAGCGGTTAAGAGCTCCGTCTCAGCTCCGTCTCTCCCCGGGCTTTACCGCGACATACCTGCCTCCAGAGCGGCACTGACAGGTGCCGGAACACTCGGGAGACCTCCGGTAACAGGTGAAGGCACCGCGATCCACAGCGGGAAGCCCCGGCCGTATTATCTACCCGGAACTCTGGGAAGCCTGCACTGCTCTGCAAAATGGCGTTGGACCCTCCGCGCTCCACGAGGAGCGGGCGTGGACAGCCAGTGGCGGCTAATCCAGAGTCTGAGGAGGGAGAACTCTACACAGACACAGAGGACACTGTAGAGGTACAGACAGGGGACGCAGCACAGCAGCATGCCAGCGGGAGCAGCCAAGCAGCCATGAGGGGCTCTCAAAATTCAGCCCCAGCGACACAGAGCACATTATCAGCGCTACAGGGGTTAAGAGTGGATGAAGGAGACCTAGAGGAGACTCTACCAGGGTTAAATATCTCCTGTAAAGCCATGGCAGTCACAGTGGCCAAACTCCTTGCCCCAGACATACTAGCCTCCTTTGAAGCAACTATATCTGCCTCAGTCAAGGCTGCAGTCACATCAGCAGTTTCAGCCCTACATACTGAATTACAGACTCACTCCCATTAGATCACTGAGCTGGAAGAGAGAGTAAATGTGGTGGAGGATGACAATCTGGGAACACGGAGTACTATGGAGAGATTCATAAAACTAACCGGATACCTACAGGAAAAAGTCGAAGATTTAGAAAACCGTTCCCGTAGGAACAATTTAAGGATTATAGGTCTGAATGAGTCAGTCCCGCCGAAATAACTGCACGACATCTGCTCAAAACTTATCCCGCAAGCACTGGGCTTGAAAACCACACTGAAAGTGGAACGAGCCCACAGAATTGGGCCGCCAAGATCTACACCCCAGGAGCACTTGGGTCAAAGGCCCAGACCTGTTATTGTGCGATACTTGGACTATTCTGAAAAAACAATGCTCCTCCAGGCATATCGTGCACACAAGTCACCCTTCACACTTAAAGGCGATAGACTTCTCCTGTTTGCGGACTACTCTGTCGAAGTCGCCAGGAAAAGAAAGCAATTTTCTAACGTCTGCACAGCTCTTGTTAAAAAGCAAGTGCGCTTTAACCTACAGTTCCCAGCATTACTCAGAATCTTCCCGGAACAGGGAGCACCGATTCTGTGCCAGTCTGTAGAGGATGCAGAGGACTTTCTGGACAGCCTAAATGAAAATTGAGGACACTCAAGGCAACTGGAAGAGAAAAGACTGGAAAAAGAACGAAGAAGCCAGCGACAAAGCAGCAAGAACAGAGCCAACCAGGAACAAGAGGACTCCCGCCAACTAAAGGGACTATTTCGAACCCCGAGAAAACGCTGAATCTATACAGGTTTATGGTCTTAGGACCAGTTATTTGTCTATTGTTTAGGTTTCCCCCTGTGCAACTGGTACTCATAGCTACACTGAGGGGAGGTTTTTTATGATGGTTGCACCTGGGGCTCAAGAATGTTTAGCAAGATTGAGAGCTGTTAGAGTTAGCACTATGGGGCAAGTTAGAGGCAGAGATGAGGCAGTCAATGACATTTCTAGAAAAGACTGGGAAGGGCAGGTTCTCGAAGTGAGTTTTACTGTTTTCACAAGTTGAGGAGGAAGTGATTTTCGCCTCCGCCAAGATGCACGAAAAAAGAGAAGTCCATGAAGCTCAGAAAGGAAATGATAGAGGGGAAAGGAGGTTTTTGTTACAAGGTTTGTCAGGGTGTTGGTTTGTTGGGGGGAGAGGGGAGAGTACCATGTTTCTAGGTATCTGGATTCCACTTTTATTAACATGAGAAAGTATATCATATGCGGATAGTTACATGGAATATCAAGGGGTTACGTTTCCCCCCATAAGAGAACGATGGTATTACGGCACCTTAAAAAGTTAAAACCTGATATAGTCATGCTTCAAGAATCCCATCTCACAGAGAGGGATTATGTACGCCTCAAAAAATTCTGGGTTGGAGAAGTACGTGGGTCAGCAGCAGTACAGGGCAAAGCGGGAGTGGTCATGCTTTTTCATAAGAACACCCCGTGTAAAATTGTCAGCCAGGAACTTGATGAAGAAGGGAGGTTCATGAAGGTTCATCTAGAAACCCCTGCAGGAAACCTCATATTTAATATCTATGCTCCAAACGCACGGGGGGGCGCAATTTTTTCAAACCCTGGGGACATCCATCCTAAAAGAAAGCGGTCGCAAGATTCTGGTGGGTGGTGACTTTAACTGTGTCATGAATGAATCGGAGGACAGGAAGCGCACCAATCAGAAACCGGGGGAGAGGGGAGGGTCTAGTCAAAGTCTCATAGTTAAATTGTGTGATGCAACAGATTTATTAGATGTGTGGAGGCAATTCAATCCCGAAGAGAGACAGTTCACCCATTTCTCGCACGTCCACCTATCATGGTCTAGGATTGATTATTTCTTAGCCAACACCCCACTGATAGGAAGAGTAGACGCTATCGATATAGGGGATCTTGTAATCTCAGACCATTCTCCAGTGGTGATCTCCCTACAAGATCCCCATCCTAAAGGCACAGATATCCTATGGCGCTTTCCTGGCGCTCTAGGGACAGATGACCATTTTAAAGAATTATTGAAAGGTTGGTGGAGAGAAAACACTCAGGAAAACAATGTACATGAGACCACTCCAGGCCTCTTCTGGGACACAGGGAAAGCGGTGCTCAGGGGGCGGATAATGTCCTATATGATGGCCAAAAGAAAAACACTAAGGAAAAACTTTGACATCGCAACAGCACAACTCAGACAGGCCTATACAAAGTTCATGCTGCACTCCAGTGAGGAAAATAGGGCTAGTTGGGTCTCAACAAAGGAAAAATTTGAATTACAACAGAAGAGATTGGAGCTCTTTCTGGGGGATCGGCTCAGAGCGTCCTTGTTCAGATTTGGCAACAAATCGGGACGTCTACTGGCAAACCTAGTTAGGAGCAGTAGGGGCTCGGCTGGCATCCTTTGTCTGAAAGATGACAAGGATTTGATAGAAACAGATCCGAGGAACATCAACACAATACTGGCGAACTATTACAGGAAACTTTACTCACAAAATCCATGCGATAGTAACAATGGAGCAGAATTTCTTAAAAACATACAGATGGACACTATCTCACAAGCTGACAAAGAAATGTTAAATGCAAGCATAAGTGAGGAAGAAATAGAAGCAGTCATCAGGGAACCGCCTGCGGCCAAAGCGCCAGGCCCTGATGGGTTTTCGGGCGATTTTTACAAAATCCTGATGAAAGAAGTAACTCCTACGCTCACCAGCGTGTCTAAGGAGATAATTGAAAAGCACACAATGTTTAATTAAGGCCCATCTCCTTAATTAGTCAGGATGTCAAAATAATTTCAAAAGTGATGGCGAATAGACTGTCCATTATAATGCCCAAACTTATAGGGATGCACCAATTAGGCTTTATAAAAGGTAGGTCAGCAGTGAAAAATATCAGGGCTGTCTTTGCAGCACAAGATGCGGTAGAGAGAACCGCACAAGATGGATTGTCGTAGGCCTTACTGGGCATAGACGCGGAGAAGGCCTTCGACAATGTGAATTGGAATTGGCTAGATCTAGTACTTGATAAAATGGGTTTCTCGGGGCAATTTAGGAGCTATCTAATTGCTATGTATAAATTCCCACAAGCACGGATCCATACACCGGGTTTTATTTCGACCCCAATCCACCTACAAAAAGGCACGAGACAGGGGTGCCCATTATCCCCCATGTTATTTAACATTGCTTTAGAACCATTAGCCAGGTACTTATTGACCTCAGAGACTTTTAAGGGCATTAGGGTAGGCTCTAGGGAAATTAAAATTACGTGCTTTGCTGACGATATGCTCCTCTTTTTAGAGGATCCTGTACAGCACTTAGAAGGGGTTCTAGACATTCTAACCAAATTTGGGGAATTCTCGGGCTTCAAAATTAACAAATCGAAATGTCAGTTGCTACCCTTGGGATATCAAGCAGGCACACAAGACCTACGCATTTCAGAGAATAACGATCTCCTTTATTAGGAGATCGGAAGATGGAGATCGTTATTCTCTGAAACGCGTAAGACTTGTGTGCCTGCTTGGCTTTCGTTAGCTACAGACTTATTAACGTCACTCTAGTCTGTTCGCCTGTTTGTGTGGGTCCCGAGTATCAGCAGTGAACACAACACACTGTTATCTGTTTTTTATTTATTATTTCTGACAAATCCACCAACTGAAGATTGAAGTGCACAGAAAGCTGGATTTAGGCGAGGTTCCTGGTTTATGTGAGAACCTCTGGGGAAATGTTTGCACTGTTACAGGTTAGTTTTACAGTAATTGCATGGGGGTTGCAAACTTTGAAGTTTTACTATTTGGGGACTGCTTGTGGTGAATCAAGTTGGTACCTTATACAGCGAACAGAGCGCGATCGTCATATGTATGGCACATGTTTAAAGGGAACTTGTCACATAGTTTATGCCCCCCTTGCTGAGGACAGCACAAGCTAGTGTCAGACCTGCTGTTTCCAGCGCTGTCTTCCTTATTCTGTAAGATGCAGCAGTTTTAGAGCATTTACCCCTCAAATCTTATTCATGAGCAGGTGTTAGCCCCGCCCACCAAAGGCTAGGCCCGCCTAATGACAGTTATTCACATGTTTCTACCTATTCAAAGTAATAGGTTTGTCAGTTGAGGTGGGCGGGGCTAGCCTCCGATTGGCCGGGTTTGAAAAAAAACTGACTCTTTGAAGGACTCTTCGAATGACTCTTCTGGCTGAAAACTGCAGATTTGAGCATTAAATACACAAAAACTGCAGCATCTTACAGAATAAGGGACACAGCGCTGGGAACAGCAGGTCTGACACTAGCTTGTGATGTCCTCAGCAAGGGGGGCATAATCTATGTGACAGGTTCTCTTTAACCCCTTAAGGACCAGGCGTTTTTATTTTGGTGACACGTTCGTTTTTCCCTCCTCGCCTTCTGAAAGCCATAACTTTTTTATTTTTCCACCTACATAGACACATGAGGGCTTTTATTTTGCGGGACAAGATGTACTTTCTAATGGTGTTATTCACTATACTATAGAATATACTGGGAAACCGCAAAAAAATTCCAAGTGGGACAAATTGTGAAAAAAATTTATTTTCGCCATGTTTGCGGGGGTTTTGCTTTTACGGCGTTCAATCTTCGGTAAATATAATGTGTTATCTGTATTCTACAGGTTGTTACGCATCCGGCAATACCAAACATGTAGGGTTTCCGTTATGTTTTGGTACCGTAAAAAAATTCCAAACATTTTCTATTTTTGAAATTTGCGCCACGGCGCCATTTTGTGCGACCAATAACTTTTTTGTACTAACACCTACGGACGTCAGTGAGGGGGCATTTTTTTGCGGGCTGAAGTGTACTTTTTATCGCTAGCAGTTTGGAATGCATGCGACTTTTTTGATCATTTTTATTCCATTTTTTGAGTGATGTAAAATGACCAAAAAACGAAATTTTGGCGTTTGGATTTTTTTTTCTTCTACGGTGTTCAGCGTATGGGATAAATGATGTTATATTTTTATAGATCGGACTTTTTCGGACGCGGCGATACCAAATCTGTGTAACTTTTTTATTTTAATTTTATTTGTAAAATGGGGAAAGAGGGGTGATTTGAACTTTTAATACTTCTTTTTGTACTTTAAAACTTTATTTTTTTTTTACTGTAACATTGAGGCCACCTATGGTACTTGACCACTAGGTGGCGCGATTGTTAATACAACCTAATGCATTGCATAGGTAATGCATTAGGGTGTACAAAGATGGCGGTTTCCCCACTTCCTGTCTGCGGACGGAAGTGGGGCAAACTGGCCAGGGTAAGTGACGGGAGCCTTCACAGGGCTCCCCACCACTATGCCCAGTGATCGGATCGGTGCAGCATAGCTGCGCTGATGCCGATCACCGCAACGATCGGTGCGCGGCACCGATCGGCATTAATTCAGATGCCGCGGCCATCTATGCCGCGGCGCCTGATGGGTAAAACAGCGCCAGCGGGCGGAGCCACCCGCCGGCGCTGTTACTGCCGGGTGTTAGCGGCGATTTGCCGCTAACACCCGGCGGCTGTGTGGGGGGGTCGCGGAGCGATCCCCCTGCAAAGCCCCTTAGCGGCCCTGGGACGTACTGATACGCCCAAGTTCATTAAGGGGTTAAGTGTTAATTTTACTGTAGTAAAATTGTAATATCAGGCGTTTTATCACCTTATGATGCAATAATCAAGCTATTTAGGTAGAACATACACTGACCAGCAAAATGGTAACAATGTTTTGAACTATTGACTTCCAGGCTCCTTATCTCGCCATCCACTACAACTTAGAATGTGAAACTGCCATAATTTTATAGACCATCATCGTAGCTATCTTATACATAAATGTAACTTTCAAGTATTTAGCATCTGCTTAGTTATGCAGATTCTTGTCATGTAACTGCATTGCTATGGTTTTTCTCTTTAAAATCATAATGTTAATTTTTATTATTATGTTAGTATTTTGTAAATCTACTTTTGGCTTTCAACACTGCCTGAATCCTTCTGGGCTCTGGATCGGATTCAAGCATGTCTCGACCAAAATCTGATCCCGGGTCTCTTCTACACGTTTCCAATGTTAATGCACACTGGTTCACACACTTGGGTATGAGTACTACTTTTTCTTCAACTCTACCCACAAGTGTTCGATTGGGTCGAGGTCTGGGGACAGTGAGGACCAATCCAGCAAATCGACTTCATTATCAGTGAATCATTTCTACGCCGAGCTCGACGTATGCTTGGGGTCGTTGTCATGCTGGAACACTGTCGTCCTTTTCATACCCATAGTACTTGAGTATACGAATTAACTTGTCTTGTAGGATACTCACATATAGCTCAGCATTCAGATCTATGGTTTCACTCTTAGGAAGCGTACAAGAGAACTCCACTGCTGTGTTGGTTGCGCCAGAACTGACAGACCTTTCAATGAGCCAACTTGACTTTTGAATGGATGGACAGACTTGATTTCATATTCTTCCAGATGTCATGGCCTCACATTATGCAGTTTGACAATTTTCTTGGCCAAGAGGCCGCTATCGATGAGCTGGATGCTGCTGCTACCCTTTTCTTGGGAAATCTTCATGGCTGCTCCTTGATTCCAACCAGTGACCTTTTTGCTTGGGGATCAACCTAATTACACACTAAGCTATTAGGGAATGTAAGAACAGGTTATAATTTGTAGTATACACCGGGAGCAAAACAGTAACAATGCAGTTACATGGTAAGAATCTGCATAACTAAGCATATGACAAATGGTTGCAAGTAAAATTTAGCTATGAGATAGCCAAGATAATTTTCTATAAACTGATGATAGTCTCACATTCACAGCTGTAGTGGATGGTGAGATATGGAGCTTGAAAGCCACAAGTTCAAAACATTGTTTGCCTTTTGCTTGTCAGTGTAAAATGTATTTATTGGAATACAACTTTAGAACACAAACATTTTAATGAACTGTAAATATGCAAAACGCTGCAGTAAGTGGGAATAATTTTTTTAAATCTGGCATCCGTCACTGTCAGAATAACTTTTTAACAATTTAACCTATCCATGTGATTCAGATTGTTTTCTCGCGACACATTGTGCTTTAAGATAGAAAGAAATTTTGGTCCAAAATATGCTTGTTTATTTGTGAAAAATATTAAAGTATCGTGAAAAATTTACCAATTTCAAATTTCAAAAATTTCTGCATGTAGGACAGATAGTTATTCCACTCAAAATAGTTTATAACTAGCATCTACCATATGTCTGCTCTAGCTTGGCATAATTTTTTTAAATGTTTTTTTTTTTTTTTTACGACATTAGGGGGCTTAGAAATTTAGTAGTAATTTTCAAATTTTCAAGAAAATTTGCAATATACATTTTTTTTTAGGGACCAGTACAGTTCTAACGTGACTTTGATTGGCCTGTATGTTAGGTACCCACATAAAGGACTTCATCTAAGAAACTACACCCCATAAAGTATTCAAAACAGCATTTAGGAAGTTTATTAAACAATTAGGTGTTTCACAGGAATTAAAGCAAAGTAGAAGTGGAATTTCAAAATTTCACTTTTTTTGCAGATTTTCAATTTTTATACATTATTCACAGTGTTTAAACTCCGCTGTTTCGTGCCTCACCAACACCCATACTGCAAAAGGGTTACATTTACCATCTACTATATATGGATTGCGACTCTATAAGAATTGTCATGGAGACTGATAGACTGTCCAAAGCAGCTACCTTGTTTAATAGCGGCAATAGCACAACTACCACGGGGGCACATAGTGATCTAAAAATGACCTTCCTGAAATTAGAATCACTTAAGAAAAAGGAGACCAAAATTTGGTGGGATCAAACCACACTTAGTAATTATGTAACGAAACAAATGATCCCACGAGGACTGAGGATACGTAAGAACGTCACTTCAGTTTTCCCGCAGGAGTTCACTGATGCATGGCAGAATATCTTATCCCAATGCTCACTTAAACTTATGGAGCTAATCATCCAATATGAGAAGAAAAAACTGGACGAATTAAAAATTGACATTGATGCTCTGGAAAATACTTTGATAGAATCACAACATACGCCGGAGTATACAGAATGCAACAATGCTATGAATAGCAACATTAACAAACTGGAAGAATACATTATGAAAATAAAAAAATCGAAATTTGACAGAGATACGGATGATTACAAACGAGGAGAAGTGTACTCATGGCATGGCCGTACTCGTAATCCGAGACCTATTTTAAAACAACAAATGCCACATAAAGAGACTGACAGACATGTCAGTTTTTCAGACATGGAGTCGGCTACTGAACAATCGTCTTCATCAACGTTGGATGGATATTTGGACAATGCTGACCCCATGAATGATACACGAGCAAATACCAGGATGAACACCCGTTATCACTTGAATAGTATGCAATCTCCTTTTTTACAAGAAGGACTAGGAGAGCGGGACGGAAGCATAAGAAGGGGTCGCGGCAATCAACGACGCCGCAGGAGGAGAACCCGGTACTAAATCTATCTGCTCACATACTTTCTGAAATGGACATTCGGGTATTGTCCCGTGGCTTGAACTTTGCCCCAACTAATACCTTCGAGGTTTTTGATACTATCATTTACATTAATCGATTTGCAAGAGCTCTAACTATTAAAAACCATTTTTTTTCAGGATGATTCAATACAGGATGCCACACCAAATAATGTACAAAATGATGTGGTGAAAGAAAGGGAGAATAATGATTTACTATATTTTGGGGAACTCAAAGCTATTTCAGATCTATGCTGTTTGAGGGCGGAGGGAAATACAGAATTCTCTGACCCCAATAAATTTGTTGTCTCCAATTCCCGATTCTATCCAGTAAATTCACGTCCAAATATCTTAGATACGTTTCAGGAGATAATAGAACAAGATTTGATTGAACTAGCAACATCAATAAACAATAAAAACAAAAATATGAATCTGAGTAAACAGGAGTCTACAGCCCTTAACCATCTTAAAAATGATAAGTCGATCATAATAAAAATGGCCGATAAAGGGGGAGCCGTGGTAGTCTTGGACTCCGGCTTGTATGTTAAATTAAATCAGGAGATGTTAGGTGATCCCTACACTTACCGCAAATTAACAGGAGATCCGACAAAAATCTTTCAAAGTCTTTTAAAGAAACTCCTGATGGAAGGGATACAAATGGGAGCGCTAACATCTGATATGGCAGATAGACTTTATGTGGAATTTCCTCAAACTCCCATTATACACTCTCTTCCGAAAGTACACAAGGAAATATTCCCACCTCCATTACGCCCTATAGTTAGTGGAATAGGTTCCTTCAGCGAGAGGCTAGGGGCATGGGTTGACAACTTATTGCAACCCCTAATCCCATTAATACCAGGATTTATAAAAGACACCAAACAAGTTATAGACATTATGGAACAAATACAATGGCAAAACAACTTTGTTTGGCTTACATGTGATGTAACTGCGCTTTATCCTTCGATGCCACATGATTTATCATTGGTAGCTTTGGGCAAATTTTTGGAGAAATACAGCACTTATGACCCAAGGTTATTGAGTTCCTTATCTTGGTGGTGGAATTTCTTTTAACACATAATTTTTTTTCATTTGATAAGGAATTTTTTCTCCAGCTGAGGGGTGCATCAATGGAGGCTAAATTCTCCCCTTCGCTAGCTAATATTTTTATGGCGATATGGGAGGAACAATATTTGTTTTCTGATAATAACAACCTTGTCTCCCATATCAGGTGGTATGGAAGATACATAGACGATCTTCTCCTGATATGGGAGGGCCCCCCTGATTTGGTACTCGATTTTGTGAATTATATTAACATCAATTCCATGAATTTAAAATTTACGTATTGTACTCAACAGGATACAATCAACTTTTTGGATGTATCCCTGCTGGGAATTCCAGATGCTAAAGTACGAATCAGGCCATACACTAAACCCTCTTCTTTAAAGTCCATTTTACACGCTACATCATGCCACCCAATTCATGTAATCAACAACATACCAACTGGTGAATTGATACGAACTAAAGGGAACTGTAGTGACAATAAGGAGTTTTTGATTCAACAAGATAAGGTCATCAAAGGATTGAAATTACGAGGATACTCAGACAGGGTATTACAACAGAGTGTTAAAAAGGTAGAATTAATACCAAGAGAAAGGCTGATTAAAAATAGATTAAAACAACATAACAATGTAACTAATCATAGATTTGAGGGAACGACCTTTAGTACTACCTACTCTCCCCAATATAATAAGATAGTGGATATTGTAAAAAAACATCTCCCCATATTAAAAGTACATAAGGGGATTAGGTTTGTGTCAAAAAGAGCTAATAATGTGGGATCTATTATTTCTCCAAGCCAATACCTTAGCCCCGAGCACACAACTAAGACATGGCTCCAGCACAAGGGCTCGTATAGATGTGGACATACTACTTGTGTGACATGTCACTTCATGGAGATTGGCAGTAAGTTTAAATCATGCACAACTGGAAAACACTATGACATACACCAATATATCAACTGTAATACCAGAAACGTAGTATATTTAATCTGGTGTGATCTATGTCAATTGCAATATGTGGGGTGCACCACCACTCACCTTAAAGTCCGCATCAGACGCCATTTCTGTGACGCCAGAAAAGATGCCTGGAGACATGACATGTCAGCAGTCTCTAAGCATTTTATCAAAGTACACTCAGGGGGACACTAGCTTCCTCCATGTAATGGGTATACAGAGGGTATTTCCACCTAAGAGAGGGGGTAATGTACGAGATGTGCTATTGAAAAATGAAGCAAAATGGATCTTCAACTTACAAACTAGACATCCTCGAGGCCTCAATATTAAGTACGATATTCTATACCATTATTAGATGATACTGGGATCAACAGTACACATAATAGTCTAAAACATACAAGCACATACATATCAAAAATACAAAAAACAAAAATAGTGTGATATGTGATATAAGCTTATTCCCTCCTCCGGTCCCGTATTATTACTCTTAAATTTACATAGTCCCGACATATGGTCTTATCATATCAATTTATATGTTTTTATATGATTTCTTGTCTGTTTTATATGTGCATATATTTGAATCGATATATACTTTGGATGTTACAGGGTTAATTGTACTAACCAATTAATGACAGCATTACGTAACATCCGGATGGCTATATAAGATCGGAGTGTGGAAACACACGCCAGACCTAGACTAAGATATTTCTATATCGAAACGGGGTTCGGTCCTTTGGCAAAATGGGGCCTTTATTTGCCCTTTCCCCGCCGTTTTTTGGTGGTTGTCCCGCTTTGTACCAAGGAAAATTGTTTTTTGCCGATGAATGAAAGTTTTAAAAACAATTTTTCTTTTAAAAGAGTAAAGGGTTTTTAAACGGGCTTACAAAGGTTGCCTGGCCTTTTATATCGTCAACAAACACTAAAGGGTTTGGATGCTGGTTTTGTTTGTTTTTTTCTTTCAAAGAAAAAACGGTAAATGTGATAAAGGGAAAATGAACAAAAATAGTGTTTCCCCCAAAATTCTGCCATTTTCAGAGATACCCCTTATGGGGGCCCTATGCGCTATTTTGGCTAAACCCAAACAAGCCCCCAAGAATAGGAGGAGCACCTACGGGATTTCAGGGGTCTCATTTTCTTTTAACGATTTTATTTGGGGGGCCCATTTCGGGTTTTAAACCGGGACACCCTAAAGGGGGTTTAAAAAGTAATAAACCCCCCCTAAAAAGCCCCTTTTTGGGAAACTGCAATTTTAGCTGAAAATTTTTAATTTTTAAAGGAAATCCTGGAAAAAAAAAAACCCCCCAAAATTTTTTGTTAAGCAATTTTTTCCAAATTGGGAATCCCCTTTCTTGGGGGGTTTTGAAACCCGCTGTTTGGGCGTTTGCAGGGCATATAAGGGAGGGGTGTTATTTGGCTTTTGGAACGAAAGATTTTGGGGGGCCAAATTGTCGCATTTCCCAAAAAGCCCTTAAAGTACCAAAAAACAGGTGAAACCTTCCCAGAAGTCCCCCCCCCAAATTTTTTTTTTCACCCCCCTAAAGGGGATCTCATCTAGGGGTTTTATTGTGCATTTTTGGGGGGCACAGGTGGGGGTTTCCATGGGTTTTTTTTTTTTCCCTTTTGGGTATGAAAACGGGGGGGAAAAAAAAACGCGGGTTTCCGCCATTTTTTTTTGGGGGGGGCTTCATTTCTACAGCGTTCCCGTGCAGTGTAAAAATAATAGTTTTTTATGTTTTTAATTACTTTTACACAATAGAAAGGGGTCTAAAAAAAAATTGCTTTTTTAAATGTTTGCCCTGTTCTGATACCCCTAATTTTTTCAGTTTTCTGTATCCCGGGGGGATTTTTGGGCTTGTTTTTGTGGGTTGATTTTAAAGTTTTAAATTAGTCCCAAATTATGGGGGGCATATAAAGCTTTTTAAATTCACTTTTTATTAAGGTTTTTGTAAAGGCATTTTAAAAACAAAATACGCTTTCCCTTTGGTAGTGGGGTTTTTTTTTTGTTTTTTTACAGGGTCACCTTTGGGGTTTTTAATCTGACATAATAGTTTTAAACCAGCGGTCGTTTTAAAAAGTTACAGCGTTTCCCCAAATTTGTATTTTTTTTTTTTTTTATTTTTTAAACTGCTTTTACACAAAAAAAAAAAAAATTTTAATAAAAAAGGGGAAAACCCACGTTTTTGGTTCCCCATAGCCCCTGAGAGGCCAAAACTTTTTTTTTTTCTGCTACGGGCGGGTAGGGGGGGTTTGTTTTTTTGGGGGGATGATTTTACGTTTTTTTTGGGTATCTTTTTTGGGGGAATAAGACTTTTTGACCCATTTTAAAAAAATTTCTTTTTTTTTTTGGAAAGGGCAGGGTTAAAAGAAAATACGGGAAAATCCTGGAAGTTTTTTTTTAAATTTTTTTTTTTTAAACAGCGCTCACGTGCAAAATCCATGCCCCAGTTAGTTTACTATCTGGGTCGTTTAGGGTTTAAATGGCGAAAACCCAATTTTTTTATATTTTTTTTAAAAAAATTTTTGAAGAAATTTTAAAAAAAAAAAAAAAAAAAAAAAAATGTTTTTTTTTAAAATAATAAATTTTATGCATCCTGTTTTCCGAAGCCATAATTTAAATTATTTTTCTTTTTATAAAGAGACGTGTAAGGATTTTTTTTTTGGGTTTAAACGAACGGGACTTTTTAAATTTGGTACAAAAATTTTGGGTTTTTTTTGAGTTTCTGTCTTTTTTATTCCATTTTATTTCCCGCAGGATCAAATTTTGGGACTGTTTTTGTTTTTTTTGGCGTTCAAACCGGGACGGGGTTTAAATTAAAAAAGATAAAATTTATAGGGTGGGTCGTTAAAAGCCCCCCAGCAAGCTAAACCAAAAAATGGGGACTTTTTTTTTTGATCTTTTTTTTGGGGGGGTTGCGTTTGTAAAGAGGAAAAAAGGGGTGTGTAAGTGTTTTAAATTTTTTTTTTTGTGTTTTTTTTTTAACTTTTTTAAAGTTTTTTTTTTTTTTTTTTTTTTTTTCCATTCTTTTACTTTTCCCCGTGGGGATTTTTTTAACAGCAAATCCCCACTGGGGGAAAAAAAATCGTTGATTGCCCGTTTGAATAGGAGACCTGTTTACAGTGTTACTCCCGTGTACAGGTCGCCATGGTAACAAAATGAAAACCCTGGGCCCCCAAAGCATTGTGGGGATGGTGACGTCACCAGGACTACCCCGATGCTTTCCCGAAAAAGTCCGGGGGTAAAGCCAGCAGCGGCCAAACGCCCCCCCCTTGCTGCGCCGATGGCAGGCGCAGGAACTCGCTCCTCCTGCCTGCGGGCTTCAAATTTTCGCAACCAAGACAGGTTGCGGTTTTTTTAAGCTTTTTTACCCCCGGGCCCAGCCCCAAATCCCGGGCCGGGGGGTGGATGCGGCATGAAATCAGCGGTAAAATTTTTCCGCTGGTTCCTGTCGCGACGGCCCCGGGGGTCGCCCGCAAGCCCGGCATCGCCAGGACTATGCATACATCCATTTGCGGGGAAATCGCTTTCCCCCCTAGGGGGCATGCATAGTTCCCCAAATTTGGGGGAAAGGGGGTTTAAAAGGGATATTCCAATTACAGCAAGTGCTGCTGGTAGGGCCAATTACTGTAAAGTAAGTAATCTTTAAATTACATGTTATTAAAAATTATATATACTTAATTGCACCTTTAAATTTCACTCTGGTCTCCTTGGTTACTGACCCACTCTGTGTGCTTTAAGTAGTATTGGTTAATGCAGCATTATCAGACTGTCTGAGTTCCTGTGACCTGGGAAGGGAGGGTAAGTGCACATGCCAAAAAAAAAAAACCCCTTTTTTTTCGGCCTTTTCCGCTTTGGGCCGGGAAAAGCTACATTAACCCGGGCCCCCCACGGGAAACACACGAGGGGTCGGTAGCCAAGTAGACAAGAGCGCATGTTTTAAAAGGGGCAAGAAAAAGGGCCCTTTTTAAGTTAAAAAACACACATTTTTTTTTAAAGCCTGCATTTTGGGAAAAATTTCCCTTTTCTGCAGTAATAGGCCCTCCACAGAATGTAATAGGGGTTTAAACCCTTTTTTTAAAGGGCCCAAAAAATTTATAGGATTGTTTTATGGTACTGAGCAAAAACGTGGGGAAATCTTCGGGTTTAAACCCGCGGAGCTATGGGTTTTAGATGTGCTTTACTGTTCTCATAGTGTCATAAGGAATACCCTGAAATACATATGGGAGTTTGGGGAAAAGGTTTGGGGTTTTTGGGTTTTAAAATATTTTAAAAATTTAAAACCCGGCAATAAAAGGGAAAAATGTTGAATTTGTTTTTGATAAAATTTAGAAAACCTTTGTCTGAGTGGCAAGTTCCCCCACTTTAAAATGATGGAATGTTGCGATATAGGGCCCTGCAGGGGAATTGTCTTACAGAAGAAAATTCATTTCAAATGGGGCTAAAGAAAAGCAAGTTATACAGCTGAAGTGTCTGTCCCTCTTGTGCTCCCCCCTCCCCTCCCCCCTAAAAAAGGAAATATTGTTGTGTTGTGGGAAAAGGGAAAAAAAAAAAGCAATTGTGGGCCCTTTTTTGTTTTATGGGTTTAGTTTATGTTGGAGTTTATGTTGAACAGTTTAATTGACATGTTATCTGTATTCTCTGGGTGTCAGTACAAAGGCCACATTCTCATCATTATATAGTGACTAATTCCATCATATTACTGACCAAACTAGTATACCAAGACCAATAATACAAATAACAGTACACAAATACTAAATAATACCCCACTACCACTTCGTATCCCCAACCCATATAATCCACATACGTTACTAACCAGATAAATTACAAAGACCAATAGTAACAATAACAACAATATACAAGGACCAAATAATACCATAATCATGCCACATAGCACCATCATAAAGTGTTTGAATAATACCATTGTACTGTTACAAAAAAACCCTTGCACTAGAACATTGTACAAGACTCTAGAGCCGTATAAGTATTACGGGCGTTAATTTAGTGACTCAAGGAGATGTCTTATCTGAGGGTCGTCTTTTTCCCTTTTTTTCTCCCCCGGGGCCAGACCCCATATTGATTTTCCCCCAGCCATGAACCCCATGTAAAATTTTACACCCCAAAACTTAGACCCCAAAACCCGTGAAAGTCTTACATAGAAGAAATGTACAGCACATTATTATTATTATTTATTTTAGAGCGCCGTTGTTTCCCAGAGGCTGTAAAATTCAAGGGGAATTCATACATAACAAATGTTTAACAAAACAATGGTGACGAAAAAATGACTAGTAACTGATACAGAGGAAAGAGGGCCGCCATGAGGGTTACAATCTGAAGGGGGGGGGGGGAGACGAAGTGTGGGGGGACATTTTTTTGGGGGGTGTACTCGTGGTGGGGTTTGGTAGTTATAGGCATCCTGAAGAGAGGGTTTTTTTGGTTGCTTTGAAACGGTGAAAGTTGGGGGGAGTCTGATTTTTGGGTTTTAAGGGGAAATTCCCGAGAATGGGTGAACACGAGTGAAGTCTTGGGAAAAGGTTTTTGTGAGGAACTGATGAAGGGGGGCAGAGGGGAAAAGGGCCCTTTTGAGGGGCGGAGATTTTGAGGGGGGGTATCTGGGGGGACTAAATTAGAGAGATGTAGGAGGAGAAGGGTTTTGGAGAGCCTTGTAGGGCAGGGGTTTGTAGCTTTTGAAAGAATTCGTGGGGAATGGGGGGCCCGTGAAGGGGTTGACAGAGGGGAGAGGAGAGGGGGTACGGGGGGGAAAAGGGGGATAAACGGGGACAAGTTGAGGTGGTTGAAGGTCTTCCCCCCTTGTTCTCTAGACAGCGGATTGCCAGTACCCCCTTTTTTGGTTGTGGGTGAATACGTTGGCCCTAGCCTCTCAATTAGTTCATCTACCTGGGGCATAGGGTAGACATCGAACTTGGACACCTCATTGAGTTTGCGGAAGTCATTGCAAAACCTCCATTCCCCGTTCGGTTTTGGTACCAGCACTATTGGACTGCACCAGCCACTCTTGGACTCTTCTATTACCCCTAACGTTAACATCAGCTTCACCACATTGGCCACTACTTCCCGGCGGGCTTCAGGAATCCTGTAGGGTTTCACACTTACCCGAAAATGTGGCTCAGTCAGTACCTCATGCTTAATGCACTTTACCAGCCCTGGCACATTGCTGCTTCTGGGAAGGGGACAGGGTCTCCGCAATCTTTACTGCCGCAATATCATGGAGTGGTTGGGTCACTAAACAGGGCTCTGAAGGAGATCTCCATCCCTCCAGGGTTTGAGTAAATTCACATGGCATACCTGCAGTGGCTTTCTCTTACCGGGTTGGTGTATGCGGTAACTGACTTCACCCACCACCTCGCAGGGACCCTGCCATTTTGCTAAGAATTTGCTCTCTACTGTTGGTACCAACACAAGTATCCGATCCCCCGTCTGAACTCTTGGAGTCTGGCTGACCGTTTATATACCCGGGACTGTGCCTCTTGTGCCTGCAGGAGATGTTTTTACAATGGGCATTACATTAGATAGCCTATCCTGCATCTGCGCCACATGTTCAATGACACACTTGTATGGGGTGGCTTCACTCTCCCAGGTCTCCTTCGCGATGTCAAGTAACCCCTGGGGCGTCGCCCATACAACAGCTCAAAACAGGGAGAACCCAGTGGACGCTTGTGGCATCTCCCTGATGGAAAATAACAAGTAAGGCAATAAACAGTCCCAGTCACGTCCATCCCTCTCTACCACCTTTCTCAACATGGATTTTAAGGTTTTATTAAACCTTTCTACTAATCCGTCAGTTTGAGGGTGATAAACCGAGGTACGCAGTTGTTTAATTTTTAGGACTTTACATAATTCCCTCATCACTTTAGACATAAACGTTGTCCCTTGATCCGTCAAAATCTCCTCAGGTAGCTAACTGCAAAACAGAGGGTGTGGTGTATCTTTGTACCTGCCCATGTCCTCTTAACTATATAGGCAAGACAAAGAGACAGTTTAGGAGACGCATTGGTGAGCATGCTGCTGATGTTAGACATGGCAGAGATACCCCTATAGCTCGCCATGTACAGGAGTTTCACGGAGGGGACTTTAAAATTCTACGTTTTTAAAGTGATGAGGTCATTAGACCATCACC